>JABVXS010000104.1:0-54074 GCA_013365335.1 Madathamugadia hiepei
TGGCATTAGAATGGAAGGTGAAGAGTAGACGTGAAGTAGCTCTTGGATCGCGAGTAGACCGTCGATTACAGAATACTGAACTAAGAACTTTAGGAACAATGCTTAGTTTACATAACGGACAATTTCACATCAATGGATTGCATTGTTGCACCTGGTAGTTAGCAAACAAAGGATTTAAACTCTTGAAACAAAGATTAACACTTTTGTAATCAACAAGACATCACATTTTGTGATTAACAAAGGCTTGCATTCTTTGTAATCAAAAGCTTACATTTTGCCATTAGCAAAGGCTTACATCAACATTTGCAAACAAAGGCTTTGTTGCGGATTTAGAATTTCTTAGGCGACAAGGATTTCGAAACTAAATGACTTACTCATAGCATTTCTGTTTTTACGACACCACTTTGTCGAATTACCCACAAAAAGCATGAAATTTCAAATACTAAAGAAAATCTTTTAGTGCATTTCTTGTTCACTGCGTTATATCAATTTCCAAACAGATCGCTTCAATTGATAACAAGAAACATCACGAACGGCGAGATACTTATCAGAAATATGATAATTAACTGCGGTGAAATAAGAGTTGTGGAACTGTAAGCATTTCTTGCATGAATTGAATTTATTCAGCGAATGTTGTTTTTTGGGATTTTAAATTTTAAGCATCTATTTGCGCTAAATCACAATCCTTATTTTTTTTTAATTTCTTTATATTTTAATTCAACATGAATTTAAAAAAAATTTCTGAATTCAAACATTGTTTGTTTTTTTATTTAAATGGAAATATTCGAGGAGAATGAAGGAAACAATCATTTCATACTGTAAAAAACGATTAAATTTGTTCTTATTAATTAACTTCTTTAGCATGCAGGATCAATTAATGCGGAATAATGAAGCAATTGCGGTAATGATAGTGGTGATAGTAGCACCAGCAGTAGTAATAGTTGTTGTTAAGATGATTAAGTTCCGTAAGTTGGATAGAAATTTTAACAAAGATTTTAAATTAATTTCATGAAAAACTGCGGAGTTTTAATCGTCCATCAATCGCATCGCTAAGATTAACACTGCATCTTCATCGTATCTTTCGCACTCTCTTTGTTTCTCATTGTGATTGACATGATGCTGCAATTATAGGTCAAAGTAACGGGAATTCTTCCTTCAAGTAGGTCACACCAATTACAGTAATCATTTAATATGGTACAATCTGTCCTTCATGTTTCTATGTGCAACAACAAGTTCAATCATTATTTCGTCGACCTTCCTGCGGCACGGCATTGCCTTGTTGTATATGCAAATATCAAAGTCAAACTTCACAAGGCAAGATTCTTGATCTTTTAATTTCTTTCCATTTCAGTGGTACTATCTCTTTCCTGCAAAAATTCAATGTTTTTTTCGACGTTAATTTAATTGTACTCAATACTTGACGGTTTCTCAAGAAGTGAATTTCTTCACTCATTTCACATACATGGAAACTCGAATGTTTCCCTGTGCATTTGGAAAATCTCAGAATTTTGATGGGTTCAGACATTGCTGCGTAACATTCTTTATTACATCATTTATATGTTTAAATTTTTCAATTAAATTTTAAAGTAATATAGCCATAATTTTTGGCTCATTTTTCGATCGTTCCTGAAAGCATAGGCCAGAATATTGACAAATAAACTGATTATGTCCTCGAACATCGATGAAAACACTTCCATCCAAGAGGGAGCTGTCCATTGGTGACATACCTGTCACTGTGAACTTATTATTATAGAAAGCTAGTGTTTTGAAACTTTCTTTTCAAACAAAAATTTCAAACTGTTTGTATGAAAATTCGACAAATAATCAAGATTAAACTAGCAGTAATACCAATAATAATTAATAATAATAAAAGCGGTAATGATTTGGTAAATTTCAAAGTTTTGTTTTTAAAAGACATGATGAGTAGGCAAATCGTCTTGTCACCTCAAATGATAAATGCAAACTGATTTGTTCCTTAATCTTTTAAACAAACATTTGCTTCAGTCTCAATTATTTCTTCTAGATATCCAATAGAATGCATGTAATTAAAATTAAACTTCAATTGTTATAAATATGAGGACCACTGCAATACCTTGTTTCGCGTTTATTGCTATGTTAATGATTCTGCAATCCGTTCCGGCAGAAGCGACTCCAGCAACATTCCACACTCCATTTCCAGTTTTGAACATTAATCCGGAACCACTATCACCCTGTTTCATAAAAGTTTCATAGCGGAAAAATTTTCAATTCTTCATTAAAATCTGAATATTTTTATATAAACTTAAATGTCCGAAAGCTTATAAATATATATTCATTAACCAAACACATATTAGCTTCCTGCAATTCGGATGTACACAACTGGTCATTTATTCCGTCCGGAATGTGCTCCTCCGGAGTGCAGTCAATGCGTGTGACCTTTATAGTTGCCAACGCAGTTGTTTTTTTCATTCGAGTCGCTAAAAACAATTATGTCCAAAAGTTTCTGTTGAATATAATAGTGGGCTCGAAAATAATTGAAATTCTCAAAGAAATTGCTTGTTCCCCTAATGATTACGGTTTATTCCTGAAATTTGCGAGTTTATAGATTAATAATTCTCAAAACTGAATTTCAATAGCAATAACCTACGATCGGATCCTCTGGAATACAAATTAAAAGTAGCTGGTATCGCGTCATCTGGTAGCGGTACACAAGCGACCTCGTCAAGTTGTGCCGGAAACATAATATTTTCATGAGAAAAGTTAAATAAATTTTAAAGTCAAAAATTAAATTTAAAAAATTAAATTTAAACCATTCGCAGTTTAACAGTAACGATAGCAATGTCATTGTGTAAGCAAGGTCCTGTGAGATAATTCGCGGGAATTGCAATCTGAAATGCAATCGATTAATCTAAATATCAAAAATAATTATCTTCTCATATTTACTTCATCAGTCTGGTTGAAGAATAGTGATAAGGTTATCACATCCTCATTTCAGTGTTCCTTAAATTGTTTTCATCGTTTTAAAAGTCAAAAAAAAGTTTCTTATTTTTTCAAAAAAAGGAATCTTGGGATGAATTCAATGCTTAAGAAAAATGCTGTTAATTTCGAGATATTAATCGATCCACATGAAATTGCAGTGTCAAGTTTTGCACAAAAATTAATAAGCAGTTACATTTCTGATGTTCACTGATCGTGCCATTCGTTGGAAATCTGAACAGACATTTTTGGAAAATGGTAAGCAACCGCCGCCGTAGTATACTTTCCAACTTTTACTATTTGATATTTTGATTACAGTTCTTCTAGAAGTAATTCAAATATTTTCCACTCTCGAATGAAAAAACTTTCCAGCAATTGATTAATTGATTAAATAGTAATGATTGATTGAAATTGGTTTTCTTTTTTCCCAATTTTATTTAACCATTTTAATACATATTGTTTTTTTATTTATTAGAATTAAAACGATAAATTAAAAATGTAATTCGAAATGTAACAAAGCTTTCAAAAACAAAACAAAACAACAATTTATGAAAAAAAGGAATTTACATGGAAAAACGACTGATTAAAAATCGAAAGCTTTTTGAAAAAAACATTTTTTCGGCGAGGATATAGCAGTAATTAGTTGGTAGTTAATTGCTAATTACTTACTCCTTACAATTTTTCTGAACAAAGCAATGAGCAGCTGTTAATACATGCTTATCTGATATCATTGTGCCGGAACAACTCATTTGCACTCCTTCAATTTAAACAAATAGAAAATTTTCACCTTGAACAGACAAATTTTAAATGGAAAAACACAGCAAAACTTTATAGTATTTCTCTGTGTGTTATTAAGTTTCAAATTTAAGAAAAACAAAGTATAAAAATTTAATTTAGAATTTAAATTTCTTTTATCATTATATCTGTGTCAAATAGTTTTCCAGTTCAGAATGGTACCAAAGGCAGATTAAAACTAACAAAAACTGATAATTTCGATAAACATTTAAGTGATTAACCATACAACATTTCTGATGCATTGGTTCTTGATGAGCGAGAACAAAGTTTGCACTACAACCTATTCAGTCCTTCGTGTCTTCTAATTCTTGAGCATTCCAATTCATTAGTTTTGTATACTTCTTTTTTTCTTTCATTAAGTAAGTGCCAACAAATAAACCATAAATTGCGAACTAATTTATTTCAAAAAACAATTTGCAAGAATGAACTGCACCATTTTTTGAATACTGCAAATGAACCGAAAAGGGCGCTTCACTTTGTTTCACGTTAGTGCCACCCATTAAGAAACGTGCCGTTACGTTATTCTTTTGTTCCATTTTTCTTTTTGCACGCAGGTTATGTGGAATTGCGTAAAAATAACTCAATTAATTGTGTGAATGATCTGTTTTGATTTTTTAAGCAATGTTTTAATTTTACAAATTCGATGCAACGATGCAATAATTTGAAGATTCGGAAAGAAAGCCACTTTGAAATTCATTGATTTCATTTCAAAATTTCAATTGATTTTATTTAAACCAACTATAAACTTTGCGTGAATGAACGCATTTGCCGCCAAACATTAGCTTACTTACGCTTGAACGTGAATCTTTTCTTATGGCAAATTTAAACATAAAATATACAACTCACGTCAAAATCATTTCTATCATTAGCTTTACATCTGATCCACAATCGTGCAACTTCTTCCATGGACAATCTCGTCAATAACTCAGAAGTTTCATCAAATAATGCCATCACACAAATCCAAAAATTTACATTTCTGGAATAGAAAACTTTTTCGCTTAGCCAATTAATTCTGTTAAACTTAACAATGTTATTTAAAATTCTGTTCATTTAACTTTGCAGTTTTTTTTATCATTTTTAATTTATAAAAAATTTATGAAAGAAATTAGTCAGCTAAATATCGCTGAATTACGGCACTGCACAACTTATTGATAGCAGTTACCTGGAAATAAATGTGACAATAATAACAACCAGTGAAAGAAAGTTTTTAGAATTATTTTGATTTAGTTTGCTCAGGAGAAATCTTCCAGAAATTAAAATAATAATTTTAAAGGAATAGCATGAAAGCTTAAAAATAGTAGCCAATTTTCCATGACTGATAAAATTTTCTGAAATATTTCATTTTTGGATTAATTTGAATTAATTCATTTAGTTTAATCAGTACCAAACAGGAAAAACTAATAGAAACCTGCAGATCATTGTTGATAAACAGCCAAGAAGTTAGAATGAGATAGGAAATTATTTTATAAGTTTATATGTCGAATGATTTAACTCCTCTTTAAAATATCTTTCCCATGATTCTTATGAATTTCTTATAAAATTTGCATTTAAAAAAGTTCTAAAGAAATAGAAAAAAATGGATGTGTCGGCGTGAATCCTTGATAAAAAGTTTTGAAACAAAAATTTTTCATAGATTCTGCCGAAATATAAAACGAAAATTTGCAAAATTTTATTTTAGTTTTTTTAGAATTGTTTTGGTTCAGTCAAGCAAAAATTTCCAGAAATTTCAGCATTGAGTTTAATGGAACAGTTGTGATACTTGATTGATTACAATTGACGGCTAGTTAATTATATTAATAACTTTTTGAAGCTCCATTGTAATCTTTTATTTGCCGTTTTGTCCAACTAGAAATGCACTGCGTTTTATAAGTTATGAATTATTTAGTTGCGGAAATTATTTTCAATCATTTCTATTCTCAAATAAAAAACGATTTTTCTGTTGTTGCTCAATTATTATCAATCAGTTGATCGCTAATTAGTTCTATTGATAATTAATCATTTAAAAAAAACTTTTGAAAGTTTCATCAACTGTGACACCTAGCTAATTGCTAATGGTCACTTGAAGTTTTTTCAATTCGCTGGATTACTAAAGTAAAAAATCAATCAATTAGTGACTGCTAATTAATTTGGAAAACTTTTAAAATCAATACGTACTTTTTTTTAAGACTGAATAAAAAATCTTTCTTTCTTCTTTTTCCAATCATTTTTGCATTTTGTTGCCTGCTGATTAAGTAACAGGTATATATTGTTTCATATATTAAGTAAAAATTAAATTTCATTCATTTTAGATTTGATCAGCAATAATTGTTGTTGGCGGTAACTTCACAATATATGATATATATTACGACAGTGACAATCATTTTGTAGAAATATAGGCGGTCCTAAGCATTATAGGCGAGAAATTTGAATAACATATTAAAAATTCAATTTTCATAATTTCAAGCTTTCTATTTAAATGTAAAAATATCATGCGAATTGTTAATAAAGGTATTATATGCCTGGTGTGATGAAATCAACGAGAAGGAAGAATCACAAACGGTTTTATTTAATTTCTATAAAATAATTCATTTGTTTCCGTTAATGAAGATAATTTGACATTTCGTAGCTTCAAATTTGGCAATTGATTAATTGTGCAACTTTTTATAACTTAGATTTTCTAAGCAAAAGTATGAAAATAGTTTGAATTGAAGTGAAGAAAATATCACTGATGTATCATCGTCATCATCATCAGACACTACTCGTTATTATCGCGCGATTCGTGCGAATGATTTCGATAAAGCTTCGAGAAATTTCCAACAACTAATCAGTAATAAAGCATTTTTCAATTGTATGTTTCAATAATCATTTAATTATTTTGAAAAGTTTCGAAGTTTCAAAAACAAAGAATTTTATTTTTTATTCTTTTGTGAAAGTAAATGAACAAATGAATTTATAATCAAACAATCACATTCTTATCATACTGATAACAAACTTTTAAGTGAAACGACCGCAAGTAGTGCCACCCACGCTGGACGATTCCACCAAGTGGCGTTATATCGGTGTATGTACAAGACAAGAAGCCGAATCATCCGTTCAGTATATGACAGAATTTCGATTGTATCATCAGTGGGACACTTCGGTTTCTCTTCTTACCATTTTATCAGTTAACTTTTTACCTATTCATCCGCCCATCTTCCTGCCTACTTGTTTATCCATCGATCCATTCGAACCTATCCAGTCCACTTCATTTGACGAGAAATTGATTGTTCGAAGTACACTTCGTTTACTCCTATGATTTGGGTGAAACAAATTAGCAACTTATGATAATCTAAATACAATGAAAGAGTTCGATTTGATGAACCAGAAATTTTTTGGTCAACTGGGATGATATCGATTGTTTCCTAATTATTGTCATTTAATTTATTAATATGGCCATCTTCCAGGTTAAATTAAATGATATCGATCATCTACCGCTTACGGTGATATATCGTTCATCAACTGGTAGTCATCATCATTGGCTTGTTCGAACAATGGGTGAAATAATCGAGAATAAGTCTGAATCAGTCATCCATTCATTCATTCAACCGTCTAAAACTAAAAAGATCATCCCAACATAATCAAAGCTTAGAACAGGCAACCCGGTCAAGGTAAAAAACTAGGATCTTTGAGTGATGCTGTAATGTTGACATGATGGAATTCCGTACAAAAATTTCGGGAATTTGTGCTTTTTGAAGCCGAATACAAGTTGAAGCTTACCTACACCACCCCGATGTCCACCACTTAAAACGACAAGGCTTGAATCACCGCTCCGCGAAGAGAACAGCATTTTCAAAACATAAGCGGTTAGATGGCCACCCCAGACTCACCCGCAACCTTCATCCGAACAAATTGGCGCGCGCGTACATACAAACCACTACTAACGTACGGGGGGGAGGGTTATTGACAGTTTTTCCATTGCGCTCTGCTACACCAAACTGTCTCAACACGGATAATGCTGTAATTCCCTTGCAAATTAATTGTCCATCAACTATATTTTGAAATTTTCAGTGCTACAAACCAAAAAGAATATAAAATACGAAGCTATTACATCGAAGACTGCGGATCAGCCCTGTCAACTTTAAATGAGCTTATCATATGCTATGAAAACCGCACCTATAATAGACAGGGCTATGTTGAAGTATTTCGGATACTGTAAGAATTGACTGCACTTCCCGTTCCGTATAGATGTTGCGTTCAACTTTTATGAGTATAGATGACAAAAACGCCAAAACATCCGCTGCCGTCTACTAATACTCCCCAGCATTAAAATATCCCATTAAGAAGTTATGTGTCCCAATGGGCCTCTACATAATCAATGGCTTTATCAAGTAAAACTGATATGAACTACGATCCGTAAATAACGAATTCAATTTCTTCCTGAATTTCGCTGTCCTTGGAAGCAATGATCTCAACAAAAACTGTTCGACTCACAAATAAGACTTTGACCTTTATGAGCGCATCTGCACCAAAACGAAAAACAGTATTACGGTACAACATTAGTATGAACTGAAAGTTTTCAACCATCGGCTCCCACTGCTATTTGTTTTCAATTAGCTTTTTATGATACTGGATCAGAACTTAGCAAGGAATAACTATTACTCTCGAAAAAAGAACAATGAAGGAAAGCAATACCTCTACCTACCTTCAAGGGAAACAGCTGCAAACAAAACTATCAATTCCTAAAAAAGCACACACCTTGAACTCATGACGATTCTCGCTCAAAAAAGCAGTCGAAAAACAACGTTATGTGAAATATAAAACAAAGTGTTATGTAGGTATTGCAACAAAGGCATGAAGGAATGTTTCCTTGCAATTATTCAAAAACAATTCTGGAGGAAACAAGACCATAAATGATCCAAATTAGAAGCAAACAACCCAACCGCTGAGTTACTCTAACCCACAAACATACCAATCTGCACTGGAATTAGTGTAAAAGTGTAAACATAGCGAAATCATTTTAATGTTTAAAGCAAATTTGCTATATCCATCGGCATTTGTTCAATTTGCGTATTGTAAAAAGTCTCGATATCCTTCAGCATTCTCGTGTCAGATTCTGTAATGAAATTTATTGCCACACCCTTTCTTCCGAAACGTCCCGATCGTCCAATTCTGAAAATGGGTAACTGAAGAGTTGCATTCCTGCCGTTTCTCGATTGTAAGTACAAAAATTCAAAACAAGTCTGTAGCGAGACAGATGTACCAGTTAATTGACAGAGTCCTTGAGCACAAATTTTAATAATTTTTAATGTTTAAAGCATTTTTAAAGCGTTCCCAAATATCAAAAATAGGCAACACATCTTTTTTGGATGACTCACCGATGGATGTAGTTCTCCCGATTGCTTGGAAGGTCATAGTTAATCACCAATGATACCTGCTGAACATCAATCCCACGTGCCAGTAAGTCCGTAGTGATGAGAACACGAGAAGAACCTGACCGGAATTCACGCATAATTACGTCACGCTCACTCTGTTCCATTTCACCATGCTAAATTATCAAATTTCTAGAAAATGAAAACTCCATTAATAAATTGAACCAGGTTTGTATTTGAATTAACGCTAGAATCAGCTTCAGTTGGTCAAACTAAAGTATGATATTAGCTGTAAACGTTAGCACCGAGCACCAACATCATGAAAGTCATGAAAAATTTTGTGGGGATGGAAATGCAGAAACACTATGGGATCAATACAAATAACATCGGATGTAAAAAAAAGCTCACCATGCAAGACACAGTGTACTTTGCATCACTCATTTGTGATGCAAGACTATCCACCTTCCTGCGAGTATTACAAAAGATGACTGCTTGAGTAACATTAACAGTGGAATACAAATCACACAGCGTATCGAATTTCCAATCCTGTAATATTTCGAATTCCCAAATCCTAATTATTATTGAATTGCACAGTGTAGAGGCCTAGACCCATAATTCATACTGCTTCTTTATGCGCGCTTTACACTAAATACACATCCAAATCGATACCTCCCATTAAAAACTATGTCATGCCACAAAATGCATGCTCATTTTGAACAAATCAAACGAAAACCCTATTATCAATCTTTGCATGAAACATCCGCATAGCAGTTGAATGAATAAAAACCATGCCTCTTTATCGATGTATATGTAGAACTGCCTGATACCTTCTAGGGTAAGCTCTTCTTTCTTGACTAGGATGCGTATGGGATCATTCATAAAACGATTTGTTACCTCCAAAACTTCCGATGACATCGTAGCCGAAAGCAGTACCACCTAAAAGTAGCTTTATTTTTAACATTATACATGCACAAGGATCTTAGAAGTACACAATAGCGCAGTTACCTGAACATCATGCGGCATACATTTGAAAACATCATAAATTTGTTCCTTGAATCCACGAGAGAGCATCTCGTCTGCTTCATCAAGAACAAACATTTTGATGTTACTGGTTTCTAAAAAATTCCAAAATAAAATTGCGTACCTTGCAACCTAACACCACATTCCACGATCTGAAAATATTTCCCCAAAATCTCCACAAATAAATATACCTTTAGAATCCCCGCATTTCTCCACTCCACTATTCAATTTAACAGAAACTAGTCTACGACTTACGAAGAGAATGGCGCGTGATCATATCATTGACACGGCCGGGTGTGCCAACCACAACGTGAACACCAGATTCTAATTTACGTTGATCATCACGAACATTCGTGCCTCCGATTGAGGCGTGACATTTTATACCGAGATATTCACCCAAGGATAGCATCACCTTTTGTATCTAAAAAAAAGTTCTACAATAACTGCAGAATTGAACTGCAATTTTTTACATTCTCCAGCGGGTCAATAAAAATACTTGCGTCAAAACAAAATGGGAACCACGGGCTTCCCTCATGATCAAAATATGAAACGCTCAAAGAAATGCACTTCACAAATTTTTTTCCCGCTTACCGTTTTTATCATAAAATTCACACTTTTTTGCTTCAAAATTAATGATTTCGAGCTCAGTTGCTAAAAAAAAGTCGTCATTTCCCAGTCTGTGAGGGCAAGTTATATCATCATCGCTCGAATTGGTTCCCCGGTTCAGTAATGCATAATTTCCTCTAGATTTCATGAACTCAATAACTGTTAACATTTTTTTTTTCATTCACTGCATGTTAGAATTACAATCCTTTTTTCCACTAATTGTTTCCACTTGTATACAGTCTGCGATTGATTTATAGCTGTAAATTCTTAAAACGACTCACCACTTACCTAGCCATTATTCTTAAAAAATTCAGCTATTTCTTTTGCCTTGCTTTCCCCAATTTTTTTCAGCTGGATGAATTCACCAAAGCCCAAGAAATATACCTGCTGAGCAAGCTCGCGAGTAGGTGCCATCACAAGAGCTTGAACTTCTGGGATGCTCTCATCAATATTTTGGAGTACGGCTACGGAAAAAGTAGCTGTTTTGCCCGTTCCAGATTGTGCCTGCGCAATGACGTCACGCCCTGCAACAAGGAAACAGAAGTGAGACAACCAGAATCAACAATCGCATAATTCGATGAGGTATGTCAATGCAAATACGACGGAGCACTCCCACTAGCAACTCTGTTGGCTTTATTTATTAATCACACTCATTCAGTCGCATTCTTCGATATCTAAGAATAACATTTCACGATACATCAAAAATTCTAAATACTTTTTAGAAGTGAATCCAAATTAAGATCTGAGTGTTGAAGACACCTCACATCGTCAACAAGCCTCAGAACTCACTTTTAGTGCACGGAATAATTGCACGCTGCTGAATTGCGGAAGGTTTTTCGAAACCAAACGCATAAATACCACGAAGAAGATTTTCTTTTAGACTCATTTCATCAAAGTTCTCGCAAACATATTCCCAATTACTCTGCAAATGCATTTATTTTAGCTATTGTAATTGTAAACTCATCAGAATGACCCCACGTTTACAAGGCATTTGCTTGCCAAAAATCGATCCAGTAATCAATACCTCAATAAGGCCATCGGAATCCAGAGGCGCCTGAACTGGTACTGGAGCGCCAGCAGCTTCACCATCGTCTATATGTTTCTGCCTGCAAATTTTATCAATAACAACATGCGTAGCGCCCATTTTCGCTTAGTGGAGCTAAATCCATTTCAAGCAAAGAAATTTTCCTCCAGAAATAATATGAAAAACACATACTGTTGATTAGCATCAGTCATGACAAGATCGCCAAGCCAAACGAGAAAAATTCACGTTTAATGTGAAAACAGATCAAAGAACTTCCTGAAAACAACTGAAAAAGGCCGGATAAACTCAATTATTGGTTGGAAATTCCAACAGAGTTGATAAAAATCATTTGCCCTAGCCGAATTTTGAATTCTTACAAAATTTAACAAGTACCAAGTCATTCCAACTCAACAGAGACATTTACAATCACATAAAACCGACAATACATAGACACGTTCAGATGTAGACACATTCACACACATACCGGCAGACACAGCAAACGAGATGCACGCGACACATGCGATCGCTCAAGCACACAGCGAGACAGACGTGCATACACACATAAAGACACATCTCGATGACGAGTACATTAACAAAATCAAAGTCCTATTTTTCATCCATAAATGCGTGAAAGGTTCCAGCAAACAGACATACATAAGTTAGTCTACATAAGCGCATGCATAGCAACTTATGAAGACACGCGCGATATACGAATACATTTACATTTTCTCTGAGTTTCTGGACCACGTGTAACAGTACATTGTATAATGAACAAAAGAGAAAACAAACAAACGCACTCGTAAACACCTGTCTATATGTGAGAAGTTTAGAGTCGACGTACGTGGAGATTTCAACACACTCACACATACTATGCAACGCACTCAGGACTTCATGAATAATGGTAGCAACCAACCTCGCACCAATCAAACATACGCCACCGCCGACAACGCAACCACCTCACCGACCCCACCCCAGCCTAAACTAACTCAACTTACAACCATTTATTGCGCGGCAGCAAAATACGGCCATATGCAGCTAACGAGCAAGTAATCTTCGTTCTGTTCCATTCAGACGAGTAAACTTCGCGCAAAACATCGTGCTGGTAGTACGGAAAGTACCATGCTTGGGAATCACTTCATTCCGTCCACCACGTTTGGTAGCACTTACTCAGTATAGGGTTAGTTTCGAAGTTTCGCGTAAAGACATTACCTCTAAAACACCTTCTTATACTTTACGTACAATTTTAGACACTTGATAAAATTGCGGATGTTAACATTTCCAAGGAAGTAATAGATGTTATAGGAAAAATGGAAAATTGATTTATATGCTGAATTAATGCTGGAAATCTGGAATCTCCGTATAGAAATACAGAACGATTTTTTCTATATATTATAAAGTATAGGTCCTTCAACATAGAGCATAAAGATAACTGTATTTAATTTTCGGTTAATTTCGGTTTTATATTTATTTAATTTCTTAAGATGGGTTTGGTGTGGTAATTCTCGACTTTGATTTCTTTGTAGCACTTTTTATATTTATTTAATTTCTTAAGATGGGTTTGGTGTGGTATTTCTCGAATTGTAATTTTCGAACAGATAATTATAGTATCTGTTGAAATCGAAGCGCGTAAAAATCATCCATTCAAATAGAACAAGTTACTATTGATGTTCTCATGACATTTTCTATGCCTGAAAGCAAAAAAGATATAATCCATCCACCGAAAAATACCAGAATTTGTAATCTGAAATAATTTTTGGAGCAGTAGTATGGAAACCGTGAATATTGTGAAATCCTGAATAGTGAGAGTATCTGTCCGGTAGGCTCAAGGGTGAGAGGTTAATACCTATTCTAATGGGGTTAGGGGTTAATCAGTTGTGCGACAGTTTTTAGGTGGAAAGAAAGAAAAAAAAGGAGAGATTAATGCTATGAACGAATGAGATCGATACCAAATATCAGAGGGTTTCTTTAGAAAGTGTAGTACTGACTGTTAAGGACCTAATATTTCCCCAATACATTTGTAAAAATGAACTGTCTGCTTTTGCTGGCACAGCTAGGTTGATCGTTTTGATTAACTGGTTGATGAATAGATCAGTTTTTATTGTTACAGTTAAGACCTAATCGAACCGAACATGGGATGAAAAGATCAGAAAATACAAGAGTTTGTGATTTGAAATGAAGTCATAAAACTAAACCAAAAGTTCCCCATGTTTGAGTGAAATATTTTTACGTGGTTTAAATGAGTGGTATATGAAATAATCTTACAACAACGCAAATAGTGAAAGTACATTCATTAAAGCACAATCGCGGAAAATTTCGGAATAGTGCGATTCAAAATTTTTTATCCTAAATCTCTCGAATGTAGGTAGGGTGATGCGATCGATCAAAAATTTGTTTATTTAGAGCTAGCTACTACTTTTGTAAAAAGTTAAAATCCAGTTTATCTTTTGGTTGCTTTAAAGTGAGCAAATCATTGATTGATTTTTTGTCGATCTGATAATTCAGTCTGAAAAAACAACCTTACTGCATTAATCCTTAACTGAGTAATGGAAATTGGCGATAGTATGGTGTTCGATCTAATTTTTTAAGATATTTTGTCAAGCCTTTTACTGTTTTAGGTAAAAATATATCGAACAGTGAATGTTTTCCGTGGTATATGGAAAAAAGTAATATTTCAGTGATTTTGTCACATCATGAAATGAATTTCACAGGTTTTTTTGTTTAATGGGAAGCAGCGGTGAACAGTTCCATGAAATTCCATCATCTTCCGCTGATATTCTCAATACTCAACAAACGTCAACCATATACGCTCGAGCAAAACATGCTTTTAAAGGACGAAACAATGACGAGGTAATATCCATTTGTATTATATTCATTAGTTACTTTCACTTTTTTAAATCTTGCTTTGTTTTGATTTTCATTGCTTATGCTTGCAACTGCGGTTTCCAGAAGTATCATTTTTTTAACTGTCTGTTAAAATAACTTTGTCTTTGCCTGTTCTTAGTACGTTTCATATGTTTGTTTTTTATTTGTATTGCTAGATTGCATAGCATTGCCATAGCCTTAAGTTTTTAATGATACAGCTTTGCTAGCTAATTTACTGTATTGCGTAATCTTTCTTTGCGAAATAATTTCTCGCCATACACAACATGAAAATTGTCTGTCTTTTAAGTGATCCGTTAAAGAGAAAAAAGTTGTTTTTGGAAGAATTCATTTTTTTATTCTCAACTTATTAGAAGTGGCGAGAATGTCTTAACGAATCTGAATGCCATTAACATTAGGAATTTTCGGGAAACACAGTTTTTTCCAGCTTTCATTTCGAAAAGGTGATGTTATCACCGTTACGCAACAGGTGGAAGGTGGTTGGTGGGAAGGAACCCTGCATTCTCACACAGGATGGTTCCCATCAAATTACGTCAGCGTATTATCGGATTCCGGTATATATTTTTAGTTTAATTCTCGGCCAACGATTGGAAACTAAGTAGTTCAATTTTCCACTATGGAAATGTCAAGATTGATTAAATGATGTTTAATATCAAGATGTTCCATACTTTTTGTCAAGTGCAGGTGCGATATCAGGATGTTTTGGACTAATTTTCATGACAATAAAATTAGAAGCAATTATTACTTTAGAAAGGTTTTCACGATCTCGAAGTAATGGAATTGCATTATTAAATGGTGATGACCCATCCTTTCCATCACAAAAATCACTCCTCTCCAGTGACACAAGTCGACAAGGTTATCGGGAACAGGTAAGCAAAAGTGATCATCGTTGTTTGAAGTGCTCATTCTCATAAAATTTTTCGATATTTGTAGCAAGTGACTTTCACTACCTGATTTGGCCATTTAAACAAATGTTCAATATGTTTTTCTGATTTAAAGTAAAACGCAATGCTTTCTAACTGGTAGAATGCTAGAGCTTGTATTGTTGTTCATGGTACTTTAAAGTTGAACATTGCATTTGAAAGTTACAAAATGTCAATAGTGCCGGTCCGTTGATCAGCTGTTGGATAAATTGGATAGAGATTTTTATACTAGACTTCAAAAAACTTTAAATGTTGCAGCCTGCATATAAATGGCTGACAAAAATTTTTGGGATTGTTTCTGGGAAGCTCTTCTTGTCTTAATGATAGGGGTACTAATTTGCATCTGTAAGCTGCTTTTCATACTGAAGATGTTCTGAAATGCCCTATAAAAATCAAATTTCTGCTATGTTATTTATAGAATTTGCAATGAGATTTGCTGAATTCTGTGCATTTAACATTTCCAATTTCAGGTAATGAAGAATTTCTTGGAAGCAGAATCAAAATATGTCGACAGTGTCACAAAATTCAACGACCACACATTAGCCAGAATTAAAGATTCGAAAAAGTAACTTCCCATACAAGTTTTTTCCTTTGGTCTTTATGCTATTTGCAATTTTTCATCATTCCGGCGATGACATTCTATCCAACTTCTGCATCAGGTTGCTGACACTGATTGTGCGGAAAGGGTTAAATATGAAAATGGTAAAAGTGTGAAGGTGATAAAAATTTTTTCTTTTAAGCTGAATTACATTTTAGATTCACTACGGTTTTTCAGTTCCTACTTCCAGGATTTTTGAGCAGGATTTTGAAGTTCTCGTTGGAAATCTGCAGCTTTTAATCACTTATCAGCGCGGACTATTAAGTGATATCAAAGAAGCTGCTGAAAAAGACGCAACCAATGCGCGAATAGGAGGTTTACTGCTAAAAGCAGCTCCAAATTTACGACACCTTCTCGGGCTATATTGCCAAAATCATCCAAAGGCAGTGGATCTTATCTTAAGAAATAAGTAATCTTTCAACGGAAAAAATTTTTATAATAGAAGCAAATTATTTGTGGTACTTGCGATCTTTCGTGATTATGAGCTAGGAGTACTGTTTTTTTCATTTTGAAAAGCATTTTTATCAGGCACTTGAAGGGGCAAGCTAAAATTTTGCTTAATTTTGGCAGTTAGTTCGTAGTATATGAGATGTTATTCGGGTTGCATACAATGAATTTTTATTCAAAATATATTCAGGACTCTTTATGAACAAGTACTAACTGATATGGACTGTTCTTTGAAAGATTTAATATCTGGTTTGAGCCACCCATTCCGACATTTGGAAACATATCCGAGTATGTTAAATGAATTGGAGCGTGGCATGCATGAAGCACATCCCGATCGAGGTGACGCACAACGGGCTGCTGCAGTCTTTCGGGATACCGGAGTTTGTTCTAGATTATTTAAAACATGTTTAAATCAAGTTAAACGTTAAACATGCAACTTGGTCAATTCTCGATGGAACTTATTTTAGAAGCATTGTGGAATTGTACGAAAACAGAAAGAGATGCAATTGGAATTACTCACATCTGGTTGCATTGATGGTTTACCATCTGAAGCATTGAAAAAACTTGGAGAAATTTTGTACATAGGCATTGTTTCTGTGGATGATATAAAGGCGTCAACAGAAGAAGAACTATCTTGCGATAGGTAACTTTTCGAAATTTTTACAAAGATTAAGTAGAGAAGCGAAGATTGTTGCTGCATGTGCTGTCTCTCAAAACGTTACTAATTACTAAGATTTTATGCAAAAATAGTTTAACGTTTCAAGTTGACATATATGAACAGCTCAGTAACAAAAAAGTTAAAAAATTCGTTTCGATTTCAGATGTGTAATATTGTTTCCAGCAACGATGCTAATTCTTGAAATAACCTCAAATGTTAATTCATATGTGCTGAAGAAAAAAATTTTACTTGAAAAATTGACCTTAAAGAAAGCGGAAAACAAAATGGCGTTACTTCTTTGCAGTGGTATTTCTTCGAAATTAATGTTAACAGTAAATTAGTTGGAAAGATTTGATGTTTAGCATTATGCATATGAGATGACATGTGCGACCCGCCTTTCATTTAATCTCGTGATCAATGAAAATAAGTTAATTTGTGCATCTTTTCTTCAATTAAAACCACAAAATTTTTGGATGATGGTATTAGTAAGTGAATGGTGATTTATTGTTATTTATTTTTTTATTTGTTGATTCTGAACTTTTTCGAAAGAAATGGTGGAAAAACAGAGGTGCTCAAGTGAACAACAAAAATTTGAGAAGATAGGAGCGATAGTAAAGTGGACAAGTTGGACACCGAGAATAGTCAATGATTAATAGCATTTTTTTTCAGCTGATGGTTCATCAGAAATAGTGATGAACTTATTATCAAACGATGAACTACGGAGCTGGACTGAAGCATTTTCACATTGTACAAATTTAACAGTTACCGACTCCTGTTGCAACATAGTCTCTTCTTTTGGACCTCAAAAAATCGATATAAGTGATGTGCATAATATGGTAAGTTCTATTTTTTTTTCTTCTAACTTTTTCAGGTTATGAGGAGAATCAATGTTCTGCAAGATTTGTGCACGGTTTTGGTTCTAAAACATGTTGAACTTGTACTGAAATAGCGAAGAATTCCATAACAATGCTGTTGAGACAACAGGAATTTACGGTTGTTTGATTTTGTAATGAAATTGTACAGGTAGAGTTAGTTCCGCAATATTTTATTTCGAAAGGATTTTTGATGCAACTTTATATGTAATTCCGTGTTGAAGTTCAACTGACAAAACTCTGCTTTTAAAATCCGATTTTTTCTTTTTGTTTTTTTGCCACGACATTCAGTAAATTTATGGTTTGATATTTAAGTCTTTTTTTATCGTAAATTCTAATTCTTCATCATTTGCAAGGAGTCATAACTTTGCTTTATTTGGCGTAAGAATTCAGTTTTTCTTTTTTTCTGTTTTTACATTGAGTTAATTAAGTAAGATCATTTTTTATTTAATATAATCTTGTCTGGTAGACTCATGATTCCTTACGCCTACACATGGCTGATGGGGTTACTTGGATTAACCAACCTTATGATCTGATTTACCGTTTTGTAAACATGTTTATGCCATACTCTTCTAAAATCTAATTTTAATTTCTTTAACTTTGATTTATATTAATATTTCCATTTAACTGTTTCCATGCGAGTTTTTGATGAGCTTATATAAGTATTCCTTTCTTTTGCATAGAAATATTTTCACCGTGTTGGGTTGGTACTGTGTTCACTTTTTTTGGATTTTCTTTTTCATGTTGTGTCTGGTCATTGATAATTGTTTTTAACGTGGGTTCATTCCCTGTACAGAGCACTCATTGGATGAGCTGACTGGTGCATATATATTGTCTGATTGAGGTTAACGTTTGAAATATCTCATAGCTTTCGTGATGTCGATTTTTTCACAAATAAATGCTTAAGTTTTTCCTCATACCCAATAAATGCATTTTTTGTCCTCATTGTGTTGATGGTAGTGATGATAACCATGCAACAACGGCAGCAATAATTGTAGATTATGATATATGTTGCTGTATCTTTCTTTAAGTCAAGAGAATATGGGTAAGTAAAGCTTTTTTTACTGCTTTTCGTCGTTTTTAAGTAGTACATGCAAAAAAGGTGTTACTGAAATTTACATAGCAGATTTTTTTCTTCATTCATTCATTCATATTTTCTTATTTAGTGACTTTTTTTGGTTCTAATTTTTTTGTGAATGATTTACGTTTCTTCGCATTGCATCCATCCCGAATGTCTTTACATCAGTCTACGGTCTTAAATTCCTTACTTTTGGAATGGATGAATTTTTTTTCTTGAAATTCTTAAGATGCTCTATGACATATATAACATAATGCCAGTAGTGAATTAATTAGCTTATAAAAAGCGATTTGGTTATTTCGTGTAAGCTTTTTGAATTTCTTCAGACATATTTTTTTATTAGTTTGGAACAAACTAAAAAAGTCTTTGAGAAATATTGTTAAGCATCATTTGGATGAGGCAATCTTTGAGTTAGAGTAATAATGTAATGTTTTGAAGCAGTTTGTTTTATGCAATATTTTCCGAATTTTTTTCAGCCTTCGTGAAATATTAAATTTTAGATTGTCAAAATGCTTAGGCCTTCAAATTTTCCGTCCATGTTCTTTAATTTAATTGAGTAAAATCCGGTTATTCTGCTTTTTTTGAAATTTTTATCGCCAACATTAGCCTTAGATTACATAATTTCCTCATCGTGGGGTCTTCCTTTAGGATTTTTCCATACTAATTTTTCAGAAACAGTTGACTTTTGCATTATTAATTAATTTTCCAGAACTAGAATTTATTATTTTAAGTAACAAAATTTCAACAAAGCTATTGAGATAAATTTATCCATTTTCTTTAATTAAGATGCAATTTTAACGTTTTTTAACATATTATGTTGAAATAGATGCATGTGCTGTATTAACATATTTCTTAATGTAAACAGGCTTCTACATTATTATTTTAACTGAAGTCATGTTCATCGCATTTTAACAGTTCTGACGAAATTTGATTTTCTAACTAGTTACACATTCTTTAATTATCACAGTCTAAAACACTGTTGATAACACTCAGTGGATAACGAAAAAAAGACCTTGTATAAAAAGTGGAAAGAACGCTAATTGCGTGTTGACAATGCATTTTGCAATAAGGATTCAGATTCTTGTCATATATCATTTGCAATCATTATTTCTCATGGGACCTGAATACTATCTTTTTCATTGTAAAATACATTGAATGAATCATTAATGTTGTGTAGTAATATTTTGCCGTACTCATGAAAACACTGTAAATACGTCTCGTTTCGAGCATTTTTAGCCAAATCCTTCCGAATTTTATTGTAATTCGTCCATTTCCTTGAATCTTTGGTATCTTGATCACTTCATAATGTGTTTCTAAATTAAATAACTCTCAATTGATTTGCTTGATTCTTTACTGGATTGTTGAATGATAGCATTAATTTTAAAGCGTATTATTCTTCCAATGATGGTTTTTGTATATTTAGTAAATCATTTATCAGAAAAATTCATACTGCCTTTTTTATACATTATAAAACATCAATTGAGATGGGTTATTATCATATCATTCACTAATGATGTGAAAAAAAATTAGGTGATAGAAAACCACTGATAACTTTGTGCTTTATTTTTTTTGTCTTTTGCATTTGACCATATGAAATGATGTAATGTGTATTTTTTGTCGTAAGAGTTTTATGTCGTATTAGTATATCGTATTAGTTAGTAATAATAGTTAAATGCTTAACAAAAGATGTTAAATGAATGATGGATAGCATTCAAATTATGGTCATTGCATATTCCTATTTGGATTGTTATTATTGTCTTGTGGAATGGAAAATTGGTTAAAGATCTGATGTTTAAAATTGTATGAGTCATCACGAAATTATGTGGAGGTATTGTAATGACCAAATATTTTGAATAATTTGGTTTCAGCAAAGATTTTTGCTAGTTACGAAGTTTTTAAAAAAAATAAGATTTTATTGTATGAACATAATTTATGGGAAAAAAAAGGGAAAGATAGGATTATTACTTTTTTTAATATTTGAAATAAAATTTAATCTTGACAAATATAATTTTTGCAGCTGATTTTTCTTTATTACTCTGTTGCTGGAAATATTTTAAAATTGATTCTATATGTTCATTGTTGAAAATATTTTGTTTTTGAATTTCTCTTCATTATGGTGTTGTGGAAAGTGTTTCAGTAATTTTTTCCCAAATCTTCTATGATTTCTATTCAATACATCTGCGTGTTAGAATTATTTTTAATAATCAATTCAAATCATTGTAAAACACCAAATTTTCCAACGATTCTGGTAATTCTTTACCTTAAAATGATTATTCATGTGTTTTACGTTTTCTAAACTGTACTGTACAGTTCTTAATATCCATTAAGTATCATATGATTATTTGTCATTTTAATCAACACGGGTAGAAGTGAAATTTCAAATGGATGATTGCTATTCTGTATTGGTTTGTGCAGTTCCAACCGTTGATATTGTTTTTCCATTGATCAGAAAAAAATGCGGTTCTAACCCATCACCGATCGTTGTACACAGAAATATAGACATACATACATATTATACGACTTGCACGCAGTGTTTTTCGGTTCTTTCGTTTCATCTCTCAAAACTCGTGTAGCATTTTCAGTACAGCCTTTATTTTTCTTAAATTAATTTTGTAGGCAAAAATTTTAAATATATAAAATACCAGTGAGGTCCTAGTTTTTTGATGTTTGGAGATGTTTTTCTATAGTTCCTTATCTCTATATGAATTTTTTCTTCTCATAATGTCTAAAAGTATTTTATTTTCAACGAAATTCAAATTTTTTAAATGTGTATTTGTTTATAAATACGGTTTTATGCCCTGTAAATTTTGCTTTCAGTATAGCCATCCAACAAGAAGTATGAAGTTTTCAAAGGGTGAAATAATTTTAACTTTTAAAATATCTGTAATTTTGCCGAATTACTCATTGATTTATTTGCTTTCCGGAAATTTTTAACATTAGAAAATGGTTTTGTTCTGGGATGGTACAATGTTATTTTATGCGAAAATATTAAATTTGAGAAACAGTTCCTTTATCGGGATGAATGACTGTAATATCACAGTGTATGAAAAAATACAAGATGGCATATTTGAAGTTAAGAATTCCGTCCCTTATCAGTAGCATTACCAGTTGTCCAGGGCAACATTCGGCTTTCTAACAAATGATTAAAATTTTTGGCATTCAAACATCGAGCGTATATCTTTTCACTATTGACATTGTTTCAAAGCTGGATTATCCAGAGATCTGCAACACATATAAATGAATGTTGTGTGTGGTAGGATGTGCTCAGTGACACAATGATCGATGTCGAATAAGGGAAATGGCTTAGCAATTACAGCATGCTGTCTTCGTTGGCTTCCTTTCTCATGCTCTGGTACCAGAGATACAACTAATCTGAAACATGTATTGTTTTTTTTTTCACGAATCTCAACGAATTGTCACACTCATTTGAAAAGAAGTAACGAACATTTTCAAGTAGAGTTTAAGGAATCTCGTTTTTGAAGGTAGATGCTTGTCGTTCATTTCAGTCCTTTCGATTGCGACTTAAATAGTCGAATGAAAAGCAAGATAAATAATAGAAAACCGAATAATTTATGAAAGTTTTTGTTAAATTTGAGGTGACATAGTGTGTTATTGAGAAATTTTAGTAGCTGAATTTCCAGTGACTGTTATTCTCAGTTCGCTTCTGTTTTCATACTTTTTTCTTCACATTGACTTCGATTAAGGCAAATTAAGTTAATGACCAATCCTTGCTATCAATTGCAGTTCTTCAAAAATTATATAGGCTTTTGTTGGTGTTGTGAAGTTCAACAAGTCAGTGACCAGCTGAAAATCACTCATAATTGTAGCTGTTTGAAAATTTTAAACATATTAAATTTTTTTAACATAATAAATGCAATTAATGGATTTCATAATTGGAATCAAGCTAAAAGTGTTAATTGAATAGCAAATTTTGCAAAAAAATCTGTTGGAATTTTATATTATCATTTTATAACTTAATTATGAAACACCTCATAGTTTTTTCAGAATGAAATTTCGCCACTTTCTGAGGCAGAAACATCAGAGTTACCGGTCGCAATTAAAACTCATAATGATAGACGAAATCCGTAAGTTTTGTTTTTTTCATTGGTTATTACATTTTATTTTTTGTTGAAAATATTAGTTGATTTATTTCTTGAGTGCTTTTAACTATATAATGATATTAAACAAAGTTCAAAACTTTCCTGGCTCATTTGTTTGGGGAAATGAACTTCACTTTTCCTTTTTTTGAGTTATCAAAATCATCATTTCGTTTCTGTATTGCCTTCCTTATCTTTTTTCTATTTTATTTGTTCGTTCATGTTACCTGTTTTTTTTTTCTATTGCTTAATTGCAATCATTAGCTTTGTTTTAGATTTTTCCGAGCGTTTTAAAATTATCACTTTGCACTTATTTGTTTTTATTTCATAATAAAAATTGGTATATCTTGTGTACTCGGTATTATACAAGAATTTGAGTTTAATTTAAGCCACGAAGTATTCTATTTATATTTCTTAAGTATTTTTATCTCCTGATATTGAATTCCGTGATTCAAATTTCCTCCTATTTTTTCTTCAGTCTTTTTGAATGTTCACCAGGTGTTTTTTTTAACTAAAACTTGCATTGTTTTGATTTCGTTCAATGTAATTTGTGAGGAACGCTCCCACGGAATTTATCTTTCATTTGACTCATTTATTGACCCACTCTATAAATAGCTGAGTTTCAGTTTTCTTTTTTATTTCTAAAAATACGATGTTTTAGGCTTTCACCAGGTCTACGATTTGATCATAAGCTGGAAATGGTACTGCCAGAAGGAATCAATGAAAGTGAAAGCGCAAAACATCCACGATCACAGCGAACTAAAATGTATTCTGGGTATTGCTTACGACCTTTTCCAGCTGCTCGAGGCAATTATGCTGTTGATTACTCAGGAAAAACAAGCATCAAATTACGAAAACAGAGTTCGTTACATTTTTAAATCTAAGAATCCAAGTGACATTTGGCATCAATAAGGAATATCTTTTAATGAAATTAATCGAATTTTCGTCTTTGTTCATTCATAATTTTTCTATTTTTAAACCTTAATTTCTTCTGCATTTAGTATCGAAAGGTGATCAGGAAGATGCATTTCTGTTGCAAATTGTAGAAGGTTATAGTTCAGCAACATTACCAATAAAACGTGCCGGCAATGGAGCGCCGTCTTCATCCGTCCACGAATGTGATGTGCCACAATTAATCGTTGCTGAAAATGAAAAAATGTTTGTAGAAGAAATGATCGGTGATCAAGTAATTGTGAAAGAAAAGTGAGTAATGCGTGAGAAAATTAGTCAGTAATTTTCACTTTATGTATCATTAAAAAACATCTATTATTATGATGAAATTTTGAATGCTTGGCTACCGATCATTTAAATTAGACGAGTTCCATACGGACGTCATGTCGTTTAAGCCAAAGTACGAGTTTAATCTTTCGAATGATTTAGATGTCTTGCTCACTGCTGCCGATTTGAGACTGAAATGTGGAGATCTCCGATGTTGAATAGACTTTTTTGAAATGACTTCGGCTTAGAAATTATGATTTTTTTCGCTTTAATCTCTTGGATCTAATAACTTGGTAGTATTTTGAGTTTGAGGACTAAAGCTTGTATTTTATTTTGCTTTGTTTAGATAGAAGCACAAAGATTGTGCTTCTGCCAAGTTATTAGATCCGTCAAGAGATTAAAGCGACAAAATAAAATACAAGGAAGTAGATGCAAAGATTGTGCTTCTGCCAAGTTTTTCGACAGCTTCTATCCTGCAACCAATTTTGATGTTGATTATTTGCAGAAGTCTTGTCGATACTGTATATGCGTTGAGAGATCAACTTAGCAACGTACAAAAGGTTGATTTTAATTTGTTTTTTTTTTTTTTTTTGGGTATTTAATTTTATTGGTTAATCTGACACTAACGCGGAATTGAGACATCTGCATTCAAGCGATTATATTACTTGTTTATTAGTGAAGTGAAGGGAATTTATTTGTTTACGGAGAAATGAATTAATAAAAAGGAAGCAATTTCAATGTCTAATCAATTTCCTTTTTTAGGAATTACTTCAACTAAATAAAGTAGTTGGTCGGGAACAAAAATCGCGACGTCATTTAGAGGAAATGGTAAGGCGATTATTTCACCAATTACAACAAGGACAAGGGCAGAAAATTCCAGCAAATTTAACTTCCAAAGCGCCATTGTCAGCTCGAGATTAATTACATGTGCATGATTCAGTGTCACTTTTCGTGTTTATTTCATCACCTTTGATTCCTCGAACTGTACTCTGTTGTTGCCTTCAACAGATATTACATTAAAATATCTAGTAGGAATTGTTAATAAGCAGATTCGATTAGGATTTCCTTCATCGTCATACTTTTTTCGAGATTTGGATTAGCCTAATCTGAATATGTTGAGTATATGGAGCCATCCGAACGAAGCATGTATCACTTTGAAACAACCACTTACTTTTCCTTTACTTATTAACGCGAAGGTTTTTATTCTGACGTTTTATTGTCGACTTTGTTTTATCTTCATGTAATGCAGCTGGGAATGTTGTCTCAGTATATTGATGTTTTGCTGCTTCCCACTTTGCGTTTACACATTTTGCTGCATTTTATTCAAACAATAGAATTATTACTCAGATATTTGCATGGCTCTACAATATATATGTTATTGATTAATCAAGAAATATGTACCGTCATTTGAATCTCTGGTGAATGATTAAAGTCGAAGTTCTCTTCTTGGTAGGATTCTAAAATTTGTAATGTTCATAGAATTTTCACATCATGGTTTCATTCTTTAGTAGTTCACATCAAATTACATGATGAACTCATGAAAATTATTTGTATAGTAGATTATATGAATTCTGCACTTTTTCTTTATTCCATTTAGAATCTCAAATGCTGTTCAAAAATACTTTTTTCATTGAAACTTCCATTCAATAATCGTTTCCAATAAGAGACATTTGCTGAGCAAATATTTGAATGGACTATGAAAAACTGCCATTTTTTTTTCTGCTATTTCTATTCATTCATCATTATTTATGTCCATATCTCGTTTATATGCTAAAATTATTCCTGCAGTTTTGCAAGTCTTCATTTAATTAGGTTGCATGTTTCTTTTATTTAAAAATTTTTTCTTACGATTTTGGTTCTTTTAAGATTAAATTATAATGTCTTCCGTGGAAAATCAGTTGAATTGTTTCTTTTTTGAAAAAATGAATTTTGTTGGATCGGAGAATTTTCCGATTCGATGAAAAGGTAAAAATGATAGTAACTTGAAGATTAAGGATTATTTATCACTTATCATATTTTACATTTCTATCACGTTTTTTGAACATATTTCAATGTTATCAAAAAGTTCATGACTTTATGCTAATTAGTTGGAAAATTGAAACTAGTTTCATACTGATAGAGTACGTAATCATTTTGTGAATTCAAATTGTGTATTTGTTTGTTCTAGTGCAGCACGCATGTATTTCAGTGTTTTATTAAACAGCTCATTGAGTAATGATCTTGTTATTCTCTTGCAAATTTTTTGCTGTAATTTTTGTTATCATGTTTAATGGTAAAATGAAGTTGTCAAGATATGCAGTATCACTTTTCGATGACGTTAGCTTACATCGAACAGACATTATTTTTGAAAACCGCCCGTGTCTCTTCTGCTTTTCGAAAATGAAATATTCTAAACATTGTGAGAGGGTTTTCTAACTGATTTTTTTGTTTTGTTTTAGCGTTTGTCCCGCTTGCTTGCAGGGTCCGCTTTCTGTAGATCATTGTCTTCATACGTCTGGCTCCTTAGATGCAAGTTGTTGTTTTGTTCCATTTCCCTTGTTATTGTGTTGTGGATTTAGGGCGATTACTTTACCTCCCAGTACTTCTTGTCCATTACATCCAAGTGGCGTAAAATCCTTCTTTCATACTACGGCCATTGTCAGAGATTGTTGAGCCAAGGTATTTGAAATTGTTGCATGAGGTTTGAATGAGGCTTCTCACGTATAAGGTGTAATTATAGACTTGTCGGTTTGCTGAATTTCTAATTTGAAAGAGTTAGTAAAAGTTTCATAAAATATTATTTGTATTTTAAAAGGAATGTATTTTATCTTATATTTTGCTTTGGGTTCTATTCGTTAATAAATTTCAAATCCAACTTTGATTAAATTAAACGCTGACTAAATAATAAAAAATTCACTCGGATAGGATGTGATTAGTGGAACTTATCTTCTATATTGTGACGTTGCGATGAGATGTTACGTTTTTGATTAATTTTAAAAAATTGAAATAATCGCACCTTCCACCACATTCGTATTTTATGTGGGTATTTTGCAGTTAGTGTTTCGATTTTAATATAATATAAAAGTTGAACTCTATTCTCCAGTTTGGTTCAATTTCAATTGAAATCCATTTTATCTTTAATTTTTCATGAAAATTTTATATTTCATTTCCCTAACAGGATTGGTTTGATTTGCTCCTAACGGATTGCTTCCTCCAGGTGCTTCATTCTTTCTAATGGTTACGACAAATTTCCAACTATATCATAGGATACGAGCCGTATATTCACTCTTCTCTTGTGGTGGTAGTGGTGGTGGTGGTGGTGTTGGACGTACATCACATCAACGATATCGTAAATACTTCGTTATTTTTTCTGAGCATTTTTTAAAATAATGCTTCCATCTGATTTGTACATATGAACAATGTACAACAGAAATGTTTCTTATTTTCTTTTTTAAATTTTTGCATGGCCAAGAATTTCTTTTTCTTTTTGTCTAGAATAATTGATATTTTAGAAGTAAAATTTTATATTCTTTGAGAAATTTAGTCTCATAATGTATGAAAAAAATCTTGATGATGATAATGAAATGAATTTCTATGAATTTTATTCTTTATTTCTTTCTTCTTTTCGATCAGTTTATGGAATTCCTCTCTCTTTTAATTGTTACATGTAAAGCATACGACGAAAACATGCTTGGGTATACTTCCGCTCGTTGTTTTTCTTTTTCTACCCATATCTATTTCTCCTTTTCCACTTTTTTATCTTTCTCTTCATTTTTTTTTTTCGAATTTTTGATACGAAGGAACATAATTTGGCTTACAGCAGAGGAAAAATGGTTGAATCTAATACATTCAATATTCAATTAATCAACAAGTCTGACTGTAATTGTTACGAAAGATTTCTTTCACTGTCATCGCATGTCTGTACCAAATTCATTTCGGATTATTTTTCATGTTGAACTTAAACTAACCAAAAATTTCGACAAGGTCACTTGAAATTTTTGGTTCATATTTTTTAAATTTTGCGAAAAATGAAATCTCTTCTTTGATGCCTAACTGTTTTTCTTAGTTTTTCGGTCTTTGATGCTTAATTGTTTTTCTTATTTTTTCTCCCGTGTACTTCATTTAATGACAGATATTTTGCGACTTGTTCAGTTCTATTTCGCCATGTTCTACTGCAGTGTCACACATTTCCAATTGTCCCATTTGATTGTAGTCGGTTTGATTACATATTCAGAGTGTAGAAATCCTGCAAAAGTTATCCGATCATTTCATTCCTCTATTCCTGTATGGAAACATAATCCTTTCGAACGTTTCGAGATGAACAAACATGAAGATAACACGGTTAGCATCGATTCCTCAAGATACCCCCTTGCTCGCAAAGATGATTCAGTTGTTAGTGATTATCATGGCATCAAGGTTAGTACTGCAAAGTCAGCAAAAATTTTTGCTAATTTTTTTACTACGTAGCGAATGTGAGGCGAATTTGGATTGAATTTTATTGCAAAACTGAAGTCCGATACAGAAATGTTCCTTACAACAGCGGATCAAAATACAGTTGGAAATAGATAATTAAGAGAATAATTATGAGACAATCAAATTTTGAAGCATTCAGTGATAACGATTTCTTGAGGTAACAAAATATCGTTTTAAATTTCAGAGAAATTTATTTATGGAATTTTTTTTCTTTTTCGTTTTCCTACGGGATTTTTTTCAATGGATTTTTGAAAATATATAGAAAGTGATCTTTTGTTGAGAAGCAAACTCTTTGGAGTGTGTAATTAAAATTCTTATTCACAAAAGAGGTTTTCATTCTGAAATTTTAGTGTTCGTAGTTTATTGGATGATCATTTACAGGTCCCAGATCCTTATCGATGGCTGGAAGATCCAGATTCGAATGAAACTAAGGAATTCATCGAACAGTTAAATTCAATATCGGAACCATTTATTGCAAGTTCATCTTACAGAGAAAAACTTTGGAAAAGGTATAAATTTCTTTCAAAATATTATTTTTCTGCTGGAAATTCAAAGAGTTTGGACACTTGACGTGTTGTTCCATTTTATATAGAAAAATTACAGGTTGACAGAACTTTGGGATTATGAGAAATTCGGTTGTACTACCAGAAGGGGTGAATACTACTATTATTACCATAATTCGGGATTGCAGAACCAAAGGTAACTAAATGGATTCTTACAACTTTTCAAGTTATAATTTTCATGGTGAGATTTTGATGATATAGAGAGTGTGAGAAATATTCTACATTTAATGGGAACTGTTGTGGTTTTGTAACGCCTATTTTGATGTCCTTTCATAATTCAAAATAAAAAGTTTCGTATCAGATTTTTATACGAGTAATCTATGTTCCGTAAATAAATTTCTGATACTGTATCGCTCGTTCTTTGTTCTTTGTTCGGTGGATTTCTCAGCGAGTTTCCCCGTGTCGACCCTTTTTCACAACTTTTTTCCAGGATTGTTGTACTTTTTTAGGTTTTTTAATCCCTCCCGGAGACCGATCGAGGATTTGGTGGCCCACCGACCATCCTGCATGTGGCATACATGTCCAGCCCATTTCAGTCTACTCGTTCTGATTTCCTGTGCGATGTTGGATACTCCACTTTGACGTCATATTTCTTCGTTTGGAACGTAATATAATAGCGAAATTCCGATCATCCTTCGTTCCATGGCTCGTACGGTCACCTCCAATTTCTGTATTTCATTTTCTGTTAGTGCCCACGTTTCACATCCATGCAGCATCGAAGGAAGGATCGTCGAGTTGAAGATCTCCGTCTTTATGTCGGTGTTAGAGAGGTGTGCAGGAGGATGTCTTTCCTTTTGTTAAATGTTTGCCTCCGTTTTTTTCATGAGATCGTTTTGTGCGTTGACTTCTTGTCCTAAATAGAGATATTTTTCGATTTCTTCGATGACCTTATCACCTTCATTTTTGCTCTTGGCAAACCTTGCGATCTGGTGAACTTGGTCTTTGATCGGTCGACATTGAGTCCGATCTTGTTTCCGGCTTTCTCAAGTTCATGCAGCATCTGCTGACTTTCAGGTATGCTTTTTCCGATGAGCACGATATCGTCAGTGAAGCGTAGATGCTCACCGTTCATTGTCACACCTCCTTTCCAGTTCGTTTTTCGTAACACCATTTCCAAGCTGACCAACAACAGCAGTGGAGAAATGGTGTTTCCCTGTTTTATTCCTTTATTAACTGGAATCGTAATGGTGATGTAGGAGAGGGTGATTTCCGTTGAGCAATCTGTATTAATGTTCCTTAGAAGTTCTATGTAGTGGTTGTCGAAGCCTTGTTTTTATTAAAGACTGCAGTATGCCGTTCAATTCGATATTGTCGAAAGCTTTCTCGAAATCGACGAATACAAAGCATAGTGAGAGCTTTTATTCCCTGGAGCTCTCGAGCAATTGTGTTAAGCAGAAGAGATGATCTATAGTGCTGAATCCGCTTCAGAATCCTGCTTGTTCTCTCGGTTGTTCTTCATCCAAAGTATTCACTATTCGAATTTTGATGATTTCGTGAAAACATTGTATATTTGTGGGAGGAGATAAATCGGGCGATAGTTGTTTATGTCTTCGTGGTCACCTTTTTGAAAAGTAGGATCGTTTTGGATTATTTCCAGGCTCTAGGTATTTGTTTTAATTTCAGTTATCTCGTAAACAATTTTGCAAGCTCTGCCCAGATTGGATATTCACCGGCCTTGAGAAGTTCTATTTAATTCCGTCATTAGGCTTCTCCTACACTTCCCCATGCTTCTCTGTTCCTCTGTTGCTTGCATTAGTCGTTCCTGTTTAAAGTTGAGGATATCGTCCTTCACCTTTTTCCTTATTAAGTTGCACAGGAGATAATATTCGATATCGTGCACCCCGCGTTGCATTAATTTTTGTTTTTGCATCAGCAGCATTGTATTTTCTTCTTAAGCTTGGGCGCTTTGATCTCTGTAAGGTCTTCGTAAGTTGTTGTTCGTCCCAGGTGTATACACATTCTCTATTCGATTACGAATCAACTTTTTCTTCTGTTTGCATGTTGATGATCATTTTGGCTCGAAGGAGCCTATGATCGCTGCCGGTATTGTCACCTCGACGTTTTTGAGAAGCCTTTTCTTGTCTCTTAGGACGAAATCGATCTCATTTGCTGTTCTTGCGTTGGGAGAGATCCATGTCCATCTGCGCGAAGGTTTCTTCCGGAACCAGCCGCTTCCAACGAAGTATCCATTTGTTTCTGCAATCGTTGCTAGTCGTTCTACTCTTTCATTTCGCTTTTTTATTCCGTACCGTCTGATGCATTTTGGTTGGTTTTCCGCGTCCAAGTTTGGTGTTGAAGTCGTCCATGATGACTGTGTAGTCGCGATAGAATTCTACTTCGTTGTCACCACGGTGCTTGTTGGCGCATAAGCGTGGATAACCTTCAGTGTTCTCTTTTTCTGGAGTTTAATGAAAAGGATTTCGATCCTTGTCGATTTCAGATGGCATGAAATAATTTTATGGTTTCGGGTTAACAAGAAAGCCGTTTCCGCCTACGTTCTATTGTCCAGATCCTCGTCCGAGAAATATTTGTGTCCCGTCGTTCCAAGTTGCGTGGAGTTCTCGTTGTCTAGTTTCACAGATTCCGAGAATGTCGCACATGATTCTTTGTTTTCCCTCCATCAAAATAAGCAGTTGATCATCTCTCGATACCCCGTGGACGTTGTGAGTCCATATCGAGAGGTGTGTTTTTTGCCCAACTTCGGCTGTGTCACCTGAGATTCTTAGTAGCCTCTAGTCAGCGCGGTAATAAGGGCTTCTTGGTGTGCAGGGAACTTAGGTTGTGATTTTTAGCCATTGTCTTGTGTCACCGCTGGTTAAGCGAACCATGACTCTTTTCGTCTCTCCTCTTTCACCTTACCCAAGGGATCCCGTGAAGAGCACTTTGGTGAGTATTAGTCCTCATGTGACATCCTAAACGTGAGATGGGTAACAATCTAGTCACACCACTAAAACCCCTCCGCCACCATAAGGCTCTCACCATGGAAAGGGTATCGGTCATGGGAATCATAATCGATGTATTATAAAAATCGTACTGATCATTAATTTTTATCATGAAATCTTTAGCGTTTTGTATCGCCAAAAAGCGTTGTTTGGTGGAAGTGAAGTATTTCTTGATCCAAATAAACTTTCTGAAGATGGAACTACTGCTGTACGCGATCAATGTTTCACTCATGATGGTTCAATTTTGGCATATGGAATTTCAGAAAAAGGCAGTGACTGGATGACAATAAAAGTGAAATCTCCTCAGTTCTATAAATCAAATTCAGTAATGTGGAAGCATATCCTGAGTATGCTGATTTTAATTTAAAGATTGAGGAAAACAGTTAACTATAACGTAATCAACTGTTAAAAATTTTCATATATCATACCTTCTCCGAAACCTTCCATGTACCGAACTTTCATTTTACTTGTAAATGGCTTGATGATGACTTGATTGTGGGAATTCTACATTTAACCTCTCTTGCTCGAGCAAAAAAGCTAACAGTTTTTATATTTGAAATAATTGGAAGAAACATATAATCATATCGTAAAATCATATCGCTGATTTCAAATATTCAATAAATGCAAGCTTTCTTGGAATTCGAGTCATTCTAAATTGAAGTTTCATCTCATAGAGCTTTATTCATCATATTTTTTCAGTTTAAAAATGCTGATGGTATTGATTTGGAAGATACAGTGGTGGGCGTTAAGCATAGTAACATAGCTTGGTTAATTGATAACAGTGGAGTTTTTTATTCGGTGTGTGCTTTTTGATTCAATTTGGAATTGTTTTGTTGTTATTGAAGACTTTCATTTTATATGGAGGAAATAGTTTTTTCTGAGCTCATATTTCGTTAATTGCCGAAAGTATTTTCTAAAATATCTCTATTTCAATTTTAGAAATACCCCGAACACAAAAGTGCACTGGTAGGGTCTTCGACGGAAAAACACGAATATCATTCGTTGTATTTTCATAAATTAGGCACTCTGCAAAGTGATGATGTTTTGGTTGCTGATTTTCGGTCTCATCCTGAATATATGTGGTTAGTGTTTTGTCCATTTTAATATGGACGAAGACTATCTGTTTGTCTATCTGTATTTGTGTGTCACTCAGTTTTGTAAGCTCTATCCCTTGGAAGAATATGTCTACTGTTTTAGTAAGTAATAGAAGTGAATAGAAATGGATGGACAGTTCATAAAAATAAGTAATTTTGCGTAGATTTGAGAAAATTGATCCTTATGATTTGTAATTGACAAAAGTGGATTTTTTGTAATTTTTTTTACTTTGTTTGTTTTGTTCTACTTTCATTGAAATAACAGAAAGTTCTGCATTCAGATTGTTCAAGAATTAGCGTTTATAGAATTAAATTGACAGTTACAAAAGCTTTGTTTCTCCCAAAAAATACTTGTCAAATTTTATTTGATTTTTTCTGTTTTCTAATTTTTTTAGTTTATTCCGTTTTAATATCTTCATTTCGTCTTAGTTCGGGTAGTGTAACAGAAGACGGTCGTTATTTACTGGTGAGTATCAGTCGAGGTTGTGACCCCCATAATATGATTTATTACTATGATGTTCAAGAAGCGCAACAAAAAATAACAGAGAAAGTGCCCTTGAAGCCATTATTCGCTAAATTGGATGCTAGCTATGAAGTATGTCTCTTTCATTTTTGATAGCAATTTTTGGCTTTATCGCAATTACAATTTTCCAAACTCTATTAATTAAAACTTGTGGTTTCTCCTTTTATTAGCTAGTTAAGTTTAATCTGTGTTTCAGTTTTAATCTGAGTCATTGTATTCGACAACGAAGTGATCTTTCCAACTTGCTTTATTAAATAAAACCAAATTGTTACAAGGATAAATGATTTGAAATTTGACCAATCAAAGATTTTTCAGCTCATTGATAATGATAACGATACAGCTTTAGTTTTGACGAATCACGATGCTCCAATGTTCAAGTTAATAAGGGTGAAAATGTCAACTGCTAACGAGGGAACTTCAGCGTGGGAAACGGTAATTCCAGAAGACAAAAAGAATAAGTTGGAATGGGTTACAAATGTTGGTGGAGATCGTTTGGTGGTTTCGTATATAGAGAATGTTAAGGTACCGTGACGTTTTTTCCGTTTCTTAGGTATGAGAATTAACTGGTGGTTGTGGCTTTCTAGTAATGCTTTTTTAAATCATCTTTTTGCAATTAATTAGTCTTTAGCAGCTAAAATTCTGTGCTCAACAATTAAGACATTGATTCCTAACATAGAAAATTATTGGTCAGGTTTTATTTTTTGATGCTAATGATTCAGTTATAATAACAGCAGAAAATCTTTCAGAATAAACTTTTTGTGTATTCTCCAAATACGGGCGAGCGTTTGTATGAAATACCGCTTGATATAGGAACAGTATCCGGCTTTTTTGGTCGCAAGAGTCATACAGAAATGTTCCTACGATTTGATTCATTTCTAACACCGGGTATCATCTATTATGTCGATTTCAAAGACACAGAACCATCACAACAAGTAAAATTGAAGGTTTGGACCCTTTAATTTGCTAGTTGAACCGAAAATAATTTTGCATCGTGAAGTGCGATGTAGTTCGTTTTGTTGGGACAATCATATTGGAAGTGATCACGTATGACTATCTGAGAATTTCCGCAAAATATGGAAATTTACAGGAAATTCGAAGAATCAAAGTGAAAGGCTTGGATACATCCAAATTCGCCGTAAAACAAGTTTTTTGTAAAAGCAAAGATGGAACAAAGGTTAGTGTTTTGGTTTTTAATGGACTATAAATTAAAATTTTAATTGTTTCAGTGTAGTTACGGTTGTACGGTGTATAGTTGGTCGGAATCCGCATATCTAGGATGACCTTGGCTGTCAAATAAAATTAAATAAAACGGTTGTAAAATCGATAATCATCACAGTCGTTCTTAAGAGAGTTCCAATTATTTTGGCAACGCTCGAAAAATAATTGTGCAAGAGAATGACTCACCAGCAAGTAAAATTCAAAATGAATGAAAATTTCCAGGTACCGGTATACATTGTTCATAACAAAAACTTGATTTTGAATGGAAATAATCCAACGTTACTTAATGGATACGGTGGATTTAATATTGCTGAAATGCCACATTTCTCCGTTTCGCATATGTTATTCTTGGATAATTTCAAAGGTATCTTTGCGTTGGCTAATTTACGTGGTGGAAGGTAAGTCATATTTCAAACTATATAACGCATTTCATTTTCGCGTAGTATATTTGCCAGTTACATCGTGTTACGATTTTAGTCTTCATATCATCTAGAATTTGATTTAATTTGATCAAAATTTGTACTTTTTTTAATTTGAAGTTTTTTTTAAAATTTATTCATTAATGCTAAAATTGTCCTTATCCTAACGATATGATAGCATTTCTAAATCGAGAACTGCACTTGCTGAAAATATTTTCGAATCAGACTTCTTCTTCTTCTTCTTCTTCCTCCTCGAATCAGACTAATTCTCCAATATTAAAGTACTTGCTGTAGGTATTCTCACATGCTCCAATTTTTTAAGTTTTCTGTTTCCAATAGCATCGTTGCTTCTAAGATTAATTGGTGAAGTAGTATGTGAGTGAGGCGTGACTTTTATATATTTAAGTGAATATGGTGAGGAATGGCATGAAGGTGGAATGCGAGAACGAAAACAAAATGTTTTTGATGATTTCATAGCTGCTGCTGAATATCTTATCGACAACAATTATACATCACCAAAAAGGTAGCAGTTATTCGCTAAAAAATTTGATCTCGTTTTCTATGGAGTCTTAAATGAACGAAGTTCAGTTGATCTCTTTAAAAAATTGGAATTGAGGATTTTGAAACTTCATTTCAGATTAGTCATACGTGGTGGTTCGAATGGTGGCTTATTGGTTGGTGCAGTTTCACAGCAACGACCAGAACTTTTCGGTGGAGTTGTGAATCATGTTGGGTATGCTTATATTTCTTTAAACGTAATGCAACAGGATGAATAGCATGTTCTCATTTATAATTGATTCGAAATTGATTTAACGAATTGCTGCAAGTGTAAAATAGATATTCTTAGCGAAAGATTATGTGACAGTTAGAACAAAATAGAAAATAAAAAAATGAAACATGCAACTTTGTGAATCGGGTTATTTTACAGTCACCTTTACTTTCTTCACGTTATCATAATCATCCTTGTTACTATTTACAAGTGTTCTTTTCTTCAGTGTGCTTGATATGTTACGGTTCCATAAATTTACTATTGGTAGTGCATGGATACCAGAATATGGCAATCCTGATGAAGCATTCGATTTTGAATTCATTTACAAGTATGTGGTATAAACTTTCATATCTATTGACTGACAATCCCAATTTCTCTTGGCATCCATCAAAGTTTACTTCTTTCTGATTTCCATTTTTGGTGACACCGTTAGATCAGTCAATTTCCATCTGTAGCTTAAAAATTGCGATCGCAAAAAAATTAATTCCAAGGTTCATCCGCCGTATTTCACTTGAAACTAGAATTATCCTTCAAATTCACAACCAGTCAAGTTAGCAGTCGATTTTTTTAATTCTGACGAAATTACATACATTTAAAAACGTTCTTTTTCTAAATTTCTCATGTGGGCCTCATCTAGTCGTTCTGTCGCTCATTTATTTTAATATATATTAATTTATTTTCAATATTTAGGTATTCTCCTCTTCATAATATCAAAATTCCGAATAAAGGCCATCAATGGCCATCTACGATGCTTTTGACAGCTGACCATGATGATCGTGTAGTACCTTCACATTCCCTGAAATATATGGCGCGGTTATACGAGGCTGCGCGATTAGCAAATAATTTTCAGAAGAAACCTTTAATCATACGAGTAGACGTGAAAGCTGGTCACGGAGCTGGAAAACCGACGAGCAAAGTCGTAAGTTTATCCTTCCTTTTAATTTTGATGATGAAATGTCTTTATCGTCTAGTTACAATTCTGTTCCCAGGTGATAGAATTTGATTTGTCTCACATATAAATTGTACACTTAAATATAAATGCTTCAACTCTTGCGAGTTCGATCACTTTTTTTCGAAATTCAATATTTTCAATTTTCAAATATTAAGCAATCATGCAGATCAAATCAAGTGATTGTACTGTTGATTACGGAAGAATGCAGTAGATATGAATTATTTAAATTTAAGACTTTATTGAAATGGAGATTTTTTTGAAATTTCAGATTGCAGAAGTAGTGGATATGTATTGTTTCCTGCAAAGAGTATTAAACCTGAAATGGTATGATTGAGAATAAAACCGGAACTTGATGTAATGGTTCTTTCGTTTTATTTCATTTTATTACTTTCTACAAAGTCTGTTTTTTGCAATCAAGGCTTTAATAGCACTTTCTATAGATTTTTTTTATCTGTTTACGTAAAATCCAGCGGCTTCTCGCAGACCGTAAGAATTACCCATTTTGATAAGTTCTTATAATTTACTTTTCTATAAATGCGTATACTGTCTTGCTGAACTGTTTCAATCAATTTACTGCTCATTACATGCGCATTATTTTGTAGAAATGAATTCAAACTAAATAAATATTTTAAATTGCCATTCGAGAGTGAATTACGCTTTAATTACATGTGAAATTTAACAAAGTTCTATTGTCCAAAAATTTGCAGAATGAATGTTTTAGATAATTTTTTGCAGATTAATTCCCACTGCGGTTTCCTTCTTTCAATCAGTATTTAGATATTATAAAATTGGAATAACACATATTTCAGTAAATTTCTATTAAAAAATTCTAAACGAAGTGAAAAGGAATTGAAATTTGCATCAATACTTCAACATGTCTGCAGTGGAGAAATTTACTGATAGCGCAGCTGATGATGAAATCATAGTTGATATTGATCAATATACAGTTAGATTGAGCAACAAGTCGTTCTTTCTGAGAATGAAGTAGTCGTGAGATATGTAATTAGACCGAAATTTCACTTGAAATCATTTCAAAAAGTGTACGAAAAACGTAATATGCAGTTCGACAACTGAGGTGAAATGGAACCAAAAAAAGTGCAGATTATCTATAGCCTTTTTAAAATTAAAAAAGTAAATCTGTCAAGATGGTTTCTGCTAAAATCAGTATTTTTCTTTAGATAATTTGAAAGTGTTCAAAACGGTGAGCTTAAATTTTGATACAGTAACCTTGGGGAGAATTGAACATTGTACCGTATGCTAGAAGATGAGATGTTCAGTGGTACTGAAATGAGGCAACGAGGAATGATAAACCAAAGGTAAGACAGTTTGGAAGGAAATGAAAGAGATATAAGGAATTTCGCATACTCACTGAGTGGAAGCTAATACTGAGGTAGAGTGATATGCAAATTTTATGTAATGCCAAATCGAAGAGAAGTAATGCTCCGCTCTGCTACTTCCTTTCATTCATTTCGTGATGGTTGGCGCTGGGAACTGGTCGGTTCTACGGGATGCATTAATCTCGGGGTGTGATTTGGTGTGTTTGGTGGTTGATACCAGGAGGTTTAGCATTTCAAGGAGTTGAACTAATATATAGGAGGAGTTCAAATGAATTGAGATAATTAGAGAGTAAGTGGACTGTGAAATTAGTGTGATGTGGGAAATGAAAATGATAGGTAAAAGATTGATAACAGAGAAATAAAGTGTGATAAATGGGTATCTTATCTAGCGATGGATCAGGAAAACTTGACAAAAATTGCGGTAAGAAAAGTTTGCTTCGAAGTTGACCTCATAATTGGAAAACGATGAAATGTTTTGAATTAGGAGTTATTATAACTACGGCTTCGGAAATAATTCATAAGAAGATGAAAAAAAAACTGGTTTGGTTTTGAACTTGCCACTTTATAAGCATCAGTACGATCACGACGAATTGAGGTTTATTTCAGGCTTAACTTACAACTTGTAAATACATTTTCAACTTAAGCGGCATGTCGTCATCGCTTTCAAATGCCTGCATAGTGCGGAGTATTTCGCAAAGTCCAACGACAGAAATTTTGAGATTGGTAAGAAATCCTGAAAATTCTGCTTCGATGCAGACAACTGAGACGCATAATATGCAATGTATCAACCAAACCGAGTACATCAAAAAACGGATGACGGAATATCGAACAATTTTAAAATGTTGGCGATCATTACGATCAGCGGAAAATTTGCGACATCGTACGAAACGTCGAGCAATGAAGCAAAAGTGTGCAAAATATAAACAAGAAGCTGCAGAAGAGAAAGTAAGTAGAAAAGTTTTCTCTAACAATTGTTCAGTTGTATAGAATTGATTTACCTCTGTTCACATAACTTTCCCGTAAAATTGCTGCCACTACTAACTGAGAACTATTACTTTTGAATAGAATTAGCCTACTTTTTTCCTATCATTACTGTTCACTGCTTTCTTTTTAAAAGTCTCATCGTCCCATCAAGAGATATAAACGAGTATTTGCCGCTGCTACGATAGTGTTTCTATCAATGGTATCCTGCTTTGCAGTGATCTAGTCGGAATAAAATCTAGCTCATGATAGCCGTATTCAATAACATGCGTAATTTATTTTATTAGTTCCTGATCAGGATAAATTCTTGAAGTGCAATTTAACGGAATGGTTCCTTCTCTTTCTGTTTTCAGAGACTGAAAGCAACGTTTCAAGAGAGTTTTCTCCAGTTGGAGCGAAAGCTAAATACTTCTACCGAGCAAGTATACCATCTAGAAACCGAAAATGAACTTGAGCGACAAAATGTCATATATCTGGAGCAGAATTTCCAAAGCACATTGGAGATTTTGACGGACCTGAGAAGACGGAATGCAAGAAAGAATCTCATGTGCAATCGTCTAACAAAAAAAGCTTTACGTGCAAAACGTATCGCTGTGTGTAAACTTCAGGAAGCCTTAAAAAGACAGGAAATGGAAATGAAACGTTCCAGCGAATTGGAATGTTATATCAGTGTACTCGAATCAACTGTACAGCAATTGAAATTCGAATTGGAACAGAAAGAACGATCATTTAATGAAACTAAACGACGTTTGGTGATACATGGTGAACTCGCATCGTTAGCATATCGAAAAATTCATGAGGCGAACTCAAAGATTGCTAGCCTGTTGAATAACAATGAAAAGCTACACGCAAAATGTATAAGTACACGTTCGGAACTGATTAATACAATAGAAAATCAGAATAAAATGAAAGCTGAAATGACCCAAATTAAAATGGAAAATGAGAAACATTATGAAGAAATGGAAAAACTGAAGCAAATAATTGAAACTGAAATGACATCATTAATTGGAATCACTGAACAAAATCGTACTCTTCTCGTACAGAAAGGAAATGCAATTAATCTACTGACATATGAAAATTTCGAAATTAAAAAGCGTACTGAAAAATTGGAACAGGTAAAGAAAAATATGGAAGAATCTATACGTAATACAGAAGCTGTCTTACGAGCACAACATCAAGAATTGCAAGTATATGAAGCAAATCAAAAGATACGTGAACGTGACAACGGTGAAGTAAAGTCACAACATGATCAAACAACGAATAGATCGGTATTGCTGGAACAAGAAGCGAATCAATTCCAACAAGTTGTTCAATGCTCCATTTATCGTATTTTTGAATTTCGAAATGAAATCGCTCACATGCTTAACAATGCTGATGTAAGTAATTTAACATACCCCTTCTTTCTCTCTATCTCTTCTCTCTTTTACAAAACCTTCAAAAAAGCTGGTGATGGAAAATTCCCCTCAACGACTCCTGAGTTAGCATCTTATGTTTTGTAAATTATTTGAAATCTTTCTTTGTAATTAGTTGTTTTTTTTTTTGAAATTAAATAAATTGAAGTATCTATTTCTAAATGAAAAGTTAGCTTTTTATTTGGATTCTTCTATTTTTAATTATCATGAAATTGATTATGAAGGAAAAATGGAATTTCTCTTTCCATTGTTTCATTTTAAAAAAATTTTTCAGAATTTTCTTCGAACATTGTTTCAAGAAAATGCAGCATTTCTGCAAGTAAATGGTTTGAAAATTTAAACTAACTGTTTTTCGGTGCAAAATGTATTTTTCAGCCCTTTGGTTTTCTTGTCTTCTGAATTGAACAATAATTTTTCCTTTGAAGCATAGTGTATGAAAATTATCGGGACTATAAGATAAACAAATTTTAGGAATAGGTGAATATCATGAGAAATAAGTTTTAAAATTTTTTCCGATTTTTCAATGTTTTAAACTTTGTGACGATGGACAACTTCAAATTTTTGAACATAAATTTTGGCGAACGCACTTACTTCATTCTTATTATTCTCGTATTTTTTTTGTGTTTTCTAATAACGTATTTTTTTGGTATTTTCTAGCAAATCAACAACAGTCACCAATTATTCTTCAATCTGAATTCACTTGAAGGACCACCTCAAATGAATTGCGCATTTCCAAACGCACGTAGGCCTTTAATCAACTAATTAATTAATTGTAGTTCGTAATTTTTTGCTAATAATCATATAATAGAAATTATATATACATATAAAATATGTAAAGATACGTATATGTATAAAATATTTATAACATATAAAGGTTTTATATATTATTTATAAAACTTTTTTTTATATAAGATATAATACTTTTCTTTTCATTGAGAAAATTTAAAAAAAAAAAAACTGATAAAATATAAGCTTGGAAACATTTAATGAAAGAATCGATTCAAATTTATTGTAGAATTTGTGAATGCTGATGCGGAATTACCAGGACCATCAAACCGGTACTGCCAACCAAATATGCCTTCAAATATCGGTGATTTTGATGAGGTATTTTGAATTTGAGGTTTTTTTTTTGTTTTGTGGAGTTGATTTGATTCATCGTTTTGAATTATTATTGCAGTCTGATGATTGAATTATGAATTACGAAATAAGACGGCATTTAACCTCTTAATATAATGCAGTGTAAAAAACATTCCATCCAGCAAATAAAGAGTTTTTATTTCTACAAAGCGATAAAAATCTTAGTTATGTTTTTTTATTTTCAGATAAACATAAAAATATGCTAAAAGGGATTTCTAAAAGTTTATTATTTTGTTTCTCATCTAACATTGTTATTTGTTTGTTAATTGTTTCCCCTCAACCTTTTTTTGTTTGCTTCTTTCTTCTGACATTACTGCCCGCTGTCTATCTTTTCATTGTTCGTTATTTTCTAATCTCTTTTTTATTGTTTGTTGTTTTTATAACAATTTTTCTATTTTGTTTGCTTGCTTTTTTCTAAATTCTTTTATTTTTTTCAAAAAACAAATATTGTTACCCATATGAAATTCCGGACGAATCATTTATATCTATTTCAAAATTGATTGTTTGCTATTTTACTTAATTTTTTACTGTTTATAAATCAATGAAATGTCAAAAAATTTTGCCCACTTTTTTTCAAGTCCAAGAAATACGGTCATTGAAATCCTAATTTTCAGTATTTTGACAATTGAATTCTAATTCCTTTTCAAAGAATTTTTGTAAGATTGAGCAGCGATATTTTTCAGCAAAAATATTTTTCTCATAACGATTTCCATTATTCTCAGAGCAAAGATAATTGCATGTTCTTCAACCGAATTAATGCGAGGACCGTTTCTAGATGGATGAATAACAGGTCGACCAGTTTATTTGGAACGAATGGAAATTAGCTGATTTCCGTATTTTGCCGTTTTCTGTAATTTTTTGCTTTTTTTTAATTTGTTGTTTTAAAGCTAAAGAGTATCGAACATTTATTTTTTAGCTGATTCTTGCTAAACTAATAATTGAATTAATAATTAAACATCGAGTCATTAGGCTGTTTTCCATCGATTATTATTAGTATTAGCAAAGACGAGGTGATATTTAAATAGGATTTGTTTTGAAAAAATGAATTTCTTTTAATTCATATTTTTTGCTAACCGCTGATCATATCAGCCTTTTGTTTTTGTTTTTGATAATCTTTTTTTTAAATTTATAATCTTTTGATAAACAAAAAAACGAAAGGGGTCTATTGAAAAAAATTTTATCCTTCACTAAAAATTAAATTCCGTGTTTCAAAATGGATCTAATAATCAAATTAAAGTTTTAGTAATATAAATTGAAACGGAAATCAAATTATTAAAATCGATAAAAGTGGCAATTTGTTTTTTTTTTTTCGAAAACAAAGCACCTTTTTCTGAACGATCTTCGAGAGGAATTGTATTGCAATATTGCTGCAATAAAATAACTCCAAGTTTCAAACTCTCACTTTAAATTTAAAAAAAATTGACTATGAATTAAAAAGAAAAATTACGAGCTATTGACAAAACGAAATATCTATTCTGCAGATAATTCCAGATAATTGTAAATTTGGAGTGCTTTTGTTTTTCTTCGAAAACTAATTTGCAGCTTTTTAAATTTTCGCATTCAATTATTTAATATTTTAACAATTTATTTAAATTAAAAAAGCTTAAAAAATTGTCATTCTTTCTTGAATCATTTTATAACTCCTCATTTTTCATGTTTGTGGTTTGTTTTTTGTTTTTCTTATTTTTTTTTTATTTGTTAAATGTAACATTTTACTAATCTTTTGTTTAACTAATAAAGTTGTTTTTTATTTTTTGCCAATTGAACTTCACATTATCATAAAATTACCAATTTTTAGCGAAATAGGTATTTGTGCTGAAAAAAGTGCAAATAAATTTTTTAAACAATTTATCCACTAGAAAACAACGGGCTCGGATTTCACTACGTGTAACTGAAATAGTTTGGACCGAGACATCCTTTAGATATATTTGAACTTTCGAACATCCGAGAATCCATGAGATGAAATGCAGATAACTGAGAATTAGCTGTGGCCAAAGGTGTTCCTTAATGAAATAAGTGAACTGTGGAGCTTACACACTTGTTTACAGGTAAAGTACGAAATGCAATAATAATCGTGGAATAATGGTACAAATTCATGATCAACAACAATGACCTGTCCCAGATCCGTTATTGACAACCAATTACCAGAGGTATCAAATCCCAGATATCACAGACATTGGTCAGGTTCAGGGGTTAATGCACTGGAGTTTCATGGAAATGCGAGGATCAGACAAAAAGAATGTAACGACAAGGTGATTTCCAGTTAACTTACATATCAAGTAATCTTAATAACTGGATTAAAGCGAATGTCAGGTTATAATCAATTCATCAGTTTAGAAGATTCGAGAAATTCTCTTGCTCTGTTGACAAATTTCTGAAAATCTGGCAAACATCATTTTTCAATCGAAGCTTAAAACTTTGAAATTACTGAGTTGCGATTAATTCAAGTGCATTAAATAAATTTTATCTGCAAAGTATCTTTTAAAATTTGTATATCTCTAGAATTAATAAAATACGAAAAGCCGGACTAATTTACAAAACTCTGATTTAAAAAATAAATCTAATTTTAGCGGATTAAATCAAATTCTATTTTTTCTAATACAAAATTATATAACTTCCATAAAATTATTCAATAGATCTAGCTTCGAGATTTTTTCAGTTTTTCAGACAATGTCAGCTGTGGATTGGAAAAAATATTTTAAATTCAACTGTGAAATAAACAAAAGAAAAAGTAAATGGATCAGTGGTGATCTTTTCTACTGCAATTTATCTTTCATTCTTTTTGTTTTTTTAAAAAAAGGGCTCTTGAAATTTATTTTTCGCTTCTGCTCTTCCTCTTAGTCACTGAACGAGTTAACTTCCTTTGCTAAGATAATTCTTTTTTCAAGGTTTCAAAACACTCAAATTTGCCATAAATTTCATACATTTGTTTTCAGACGTTTGCTAAATTTATTACAATATTTTTTAGAAGAAATTTAAAAATTTTATTGCTACTGCAAAATTGAGCAAAAAAATTCTCTAATATTGATCCATTTTTCGCTTGATGAAATTTCTTAATTATTGTTTTATATTACTTTAAACACCTAGCTTAATTTCTTTTCAGTATCAAAAAAATTTAGTGTAGTGAGTTGATGGATTACTATCCAAGTAATATTAAAATTATACCAGCGAAATGCTAAATAAATTAAACTAAATTGCGCCACCAAAAAAAGATTTTTAAGCATTTTAAAGTAGGAAAAAAGAAATTCGAAATTTTAATTTGTTGGCAAATCCAATGATTCATATCGCCGGTTTCTTTTTTTAAAAATTTCGATTTGAAATTTTTATAGTTCAAATAGGAAAAAGTGGCGATGAATGAAATTAGCAAGACTGCTGCCCATTTTATTCGCCAAAAGGTTAATAATCATCACATATGTGCTGATACTTCGACTAAAAGTTATTTAACAAAAATTGAGCAAAAGTCACTGAATGACTTCCGACATTCTTCCTAAATTACGAAAAATTTTTGACTTTTTCCTTATGACTACATCATTTCCTGTGGCTTACTAAAGAATCAGAAGAAAAGTGGTTCGGTTGATTTGCAAAGTATTTTCCTTTCCAAATTTTCACTAATCGTGTCTTAGAAAACAGGCTAACCACGCAATTTTTTTTAATTTATTGACTTCCTTTTTATGGTGAAAATTAATTTGATGAACAATTTCATAACACTTTTTGTTCTCTTCATTTTATCATTTCGATCAAAAAACAACCAAGTTGACTTTCTCTTTTAAGCATGAATTAGGCTGTTTAATAATGGTTCTCCTTCACTTATATCTCGATGTGATTCCACATTGCATCCAAATATCGTTGAAAACGTAAAAGGAATTAAATTTAAAATGAAAGAAAAGCTGAAAATGAAATTTGAAATGATTTGGGGCTGTTCGAAACCAAGTACTTGGAATGTAATTTCATACGATTCATTTGAAAAGGAAAGTCTCCTTGATTATGTTACTAATACCTATCTGTCTTATAGACGAAGTATATAATTAAACTACAACTTAATAATTTATAAAATTAAGATAAATTTTGAGCAATCGTTTTGAATTTTTCTAATTAAATGGCATGACTCTAATTGGCAAACATAATGGAATAGAAATGGCGATTTAAATGACGCAAATATACGAATAAGCGATGGACACAGATGTTTTGATACCTCACCTGCTTTAGAAAGATTTGTTGTTAATAATCAGCGGTAATTTGGTATTGAGTGTAATTGACCAGAATTAAATTCTCAATATGAACAAATCAGTTGAAAACCGAAATTTTATTAACATTAATATATTATAGGTGATGTGATCAGAAATCTTTACAATGTTTCATGTTCATTTCTTCTGCACTCTTTGCTTCTTCTTTTCATCATTTCGTTTGCAATAAAACTTTGAATTTATTTCACATTTTTCGTGGATTGCCTTAAATGAATCAATTTCTACCAAACATACTGTCAGTTATTAAAGCTAACTAATCGATAATTAAATATTTCATTGCTTATAAAGTAAGACACTTTTTACTACTCTTTTCTTCTCTTTGCACCATTTTCGAAGAATTTGTCAATTGTCAAACTGTTTTATATATTAATTAGATTAACTTCTAATAAGCTCGATTAGAAAAGTTCTTTCGACAGCAAAAGATGAGGAAAATTGGCATTTTCCCGATTTGTTTTAAATTTTTTGTCAAAAAAGAGAAAATAAACTTTCAGGAACATTCCAAAATTGAACAAGTGAGAAGCAAATATTTCTGCTAACTTACATTTATCACTAATCAGCGGTACATTGTAATTATTCAAATTTTATTCTGCAATAAAAACCGAATTTTTAGATGATTTGCAAAAAATGTATTTGTTTTTGCAAAATTCAGAGTGAATAAAATTTTAATCAGCTGAATCTCATTTTAAAGCATTGAATAATCGAAGACAAATAATATGTTTTCATATTTTAAATATTAGCGCAATCTTTTTTTAATGTAATCTTTAGTTTTTCAGATTATCTAAGACTAAATGCAACAATTAATTAATTCATTTTCCATCGCCTTAATACATCTAATAAGCAATGGAAAAGCGAACAGCGCATCGGAATCTGTTGATCCAACAAATCAAGGTAAGTGAGGTGTGATCTCATTCACTTAATCAGTTGAAATATTTCTCCATCCTTCGCGTTCTCTCTCATCCAGGTATTTACGCCTGTTAAAAATTATCATTTGCTTGATGGGCATCACTTGCATTATCACATTCCTGTTCTTTCTCCAAACTCTCTTCCTGCCACCTGTCATTATCTATTTTTGCTCGCTTTTTCAAATATCGATCGTAAGTATTTTATTAGGTTGCACAACACCACTGGCCCTCTTTCTCATAATGACAATAATAGTGTTACTGATAATGATGTTATCAGTCCTTAGCTCATTGCTGCATCACAGGGATAGAAATATAATCAAAAATTTATAGAATTGGCACTTCTGGACTGGTCTGCTGGTATTCGAGTATCGTACTGTGTTGATGCACCGTTAGAAGTTCTCGTGGATCCATTTAAAGTAGCTTTAGTGCAATTATTAAATAAATTTTGTCGCAATGCTACAGCTTGTCGCCTTGCGAAATCGTTCGTTTTTCCAATTTAATTTAAAATACAAATAATATCGAGACAATTGCACAGTTGAAAATTACCATCAAATTATTCATAAAGAACAGAAGCGTTATTAATGATCGTTATGAAATTAATTGCTAAAATTTGTAAAAAAAAAGATTATTGCAATTTGTCTTTTTTGATGCATTTAAGGTTTTAAAATATAAATAACATCGAGGTAAACACACTGATCAAAAATTTTAATCAAAACATTAATAAAATTTGCAATAATTATTAAAATTTACTTACGAAATAACCACCCACCACGTTTCAAAGATTATTTGTTTGAATGTTGAAAATTAATTCTTCCGATATCATTTCAATAATCATTTCACAACTCTCTTTTCTCGTCTGATCATCTTCGAGTAGGAAAGAGAACAGTCTGTGTTTCTCTAACTTCCGAGAAACCTACCCACTGCGCCATGCACTTATTTTATTTGATAATGACGTGCACACCCACAGGGTGGAAGTGATGACAAGCCTAATCCATTCTCTGAGATCACTGCCCGTCGCTAAAAGGGTTCATTGCCTGGATTCTACGCACCGCTGAGTGTTTCGGAGGTGATCTGTGGGATGCCTGAGAACATGGGCAGTCAGGTCAAGGGTGAATTAAAGGCACTGATCCAGTCGGAGTTTGAGGCATGGAAGGAAGCTTGGAGTGGTTTGTTTTAATTCATCGTAATCTGCAGGATAGCATTCGAGCCGTATTACGTTGTCTTGCTTGATGGATATCCGAGGTTGGATTACGGTACTGTACAGTTTCGGTTTGCTGTTGTTTTGCCACCGAATGCTGTATCAATGGACCAATCGACAAAACCATTACTTACAAAGCAAATACTTTCAAGTAATTCTTATCTCGAATTTAAAGATTTCCATAACAGTGAGACAATTGACAAAATTAAGCTTTAAAATTTTGGATTCGTATTTTCTTGTTGGTATAGTTTCACATTCACCATTAAAGTAATAAAGCAGTTTAACTGACGGGATTCTTTCTCTATGAAATTACTGGAATATGATGAACTGTCCGCCTCTTGATACCTCTTAATTTTGATTTCAGACTTCATTCTGAAATATTTACTTGAGAAATAGCTTACTAACTGTAATATATGTATGTATCTGAAGATTCTTCAGTTTACTATATCTGTTTCGTTCTTCATTTTCATGAATAGATTTTCTGAATACATCAATCAGAGAATTAGAGCAAAAATTGGACTGGAAAGTAAGCAGCTACGAACGATTTCCGAAATTTGATTCAGTAACAGAATTCATGAATGTGGCTTTGATTCCAATTGGAATCATCATCCTTATATTTATGCTCGTACTTGCCTACTGGTCTTCAATAATCAGGTAAGTAAAAATCGGAGATATTTCATTTCAAATTGGTGATAGTTTTTTTTTTTTGTACAAATAAATTTCATAACTTTGAAGCATTGTACCAAGTTTTCAGGATGAAATCCCAACCGTGTTTTTTCAATTTCTGATTTTAATTTTTTTTTAATTTGGGCTGACTTGAAAAAATTCAAGGAACATAATGTTTCCGAGATTACTATAAAATAATGTTATTTAAGAGATGATGAATTTACAGCCGATCAAGTGGTGGCGGTGAAGATTGGTTTGTTAACGGTAGTAAGAGTGCTGCTATGAAGTACGTTCTGTTTGGATTGTAGTAACGATCGTAAAGTGTAAGTTAGCAAAAGTATGACTCATAAATTCGAAACAAGCCAACCTCTCCAACAAATGATCGCAACACAATTCACCTGCCAGTTTGAAATGGCGTAAATTTCTTTCCGGAAACGAAAAAACTGCCTCACTCTATGATAGTTCAGATTTTTTTTCCAACTATTTATCACTTGTTTTGTTTCTAAATTGCAGAAGAACGTTAGAAATTATCGAACAACAAAAAAAATCATTTGCTGAGAAGGATGGACTGAAGGAACCGTGCTGTAGCAAACTTCCGAGGTCTTCAATCCAAATAGTCGCCAAAACAGCAACAAAGGATAAATACGATGGTGCTGATGCATTGGAAAAGAATTTTACAGAAGAATCGAGAGAAAGGTATTGGATTCAGCTGTTTCATAGTTTTATTTATCGATCACTGAATTTGACTGTAGGTTAAATTCACCGTACAGACAACTGTTGGTGTGAAAATGGTACATAACATGTTAATCAGCAATGATAGCCTATTATGTAAATGATTTATATATGAACGAGAAATCTGATGTGAACGATTTTAATCACGGTTGAATTTATGATAGATTTCAGACCATCAGAAGAAGCAGTACCATTAAATCCCTCAGCAACCCGTTCTGAAAGTACATCAACATTGGGTTCATTAACTACTTTCAAAAATGTTGGGTAAGTAAGCAGTTTTTTTGCTTTTATTCCACATTTTTCTCTATGTACTATCCCATAAAAGTTCCAGTAGTCATTTTGAAATAATGCTTATAGATATCATTGTTGTTTGTATTCTGAAAATTCACCTGCTGGTGATGCATATTTCAATATGTTTTTTGACACAACGGCTAGTAAGATTATTTGCAGTGGAAGACGAGCTTCCCATCGGCGACTGAGTTCCATTGATGATGGTAATTTTAATATCAAAAGACATCGCAGAAAACAACATACTTCAAGAACAAGACGACTTACGCAACGTCAATGGAAACTGACAAGTATGGCATTAAGTGGATTTGGGAAATCCCAAAGATACTGAATAAAGACAGTCAGAAATCATGCATTAGTTTCTGCCTCAGCCAAGTAATCACAGTTATTTATTACAAGCCAGTTCAAGAGAGCTACACTTTTTAATGACTTTTCAAAGGATTTAAACAAAGCTTTATATTTCAAGCTATACTGTCGAAAGAAATACACATAAAAGTCTGAAGAATTTTTTTTATTTATTCAAGATGCTCTTTTTGTAGAAATAATCATGTTTTTTTCTAATACGCTTTGTATATTAGGATATGTGGGTATGAATTATGCTAAATGGTATTATCACGATCTGTTCATCAATATTTATCAAAAATTTCTGAACTGCTTTAATCTTTCTTGGCAAACGAAATTTGTTATAAAAACTTCTAAATTTTCTCAAAATTGATTAAGCTTCCGAAGTTCGAAATGCCTAGTCTTCGGTAACCAACGAAGGGATATATAAGTTGCATGATTCATATTCCAGGAAAAGATGTTGTGCCGGTGCTGTGGATTCGTAGCTAGCAATATTTTATAGGACTTTCATGAATACAATTTTTGTTGAAACTCTGGATAGAAAAAAAAAAACAAACAAACAAACTAATGCTCGGACGAACCCTGATCTAACACAATGAGGATAAGAGAAAGCAAAAACATTAACCAATCTAAAATATTCTACGAAATGTATCACACGGATTGTCAACACAGTATTTGCATACGCGCAACACTGATTAATTCACTAAACTACAGCCTTGCCAAGATGTTGTTGAACAACCTTGAAAATTTCATCCACTGTTCCCTCAGCTGCAATCTGCAAAAACAAAATATGACATTGTGCCTTTCTCGTTTTCGACAATTTTCTTTCCGTTTGCGATAATCTTTATTTGTTCGTAACTAATGATAACAGGTAATATTTGATTCAGTTATTTAACTGTCAAAAAAAGCTAATATATTAACCTTTGATGGTCGGACCTGACGCGACTTGAAAATCAGGGTTTTTGATAGTGAGTGGGAGGTAGTTGAAAAACATTCAGAGATGAATGATGAAAATTCAATAACGAAGAAACACATCATTATCTGAGAGTAGTTCTCCCACAAAGAATAAAATTTTCCAAACAACAAATTTTTCACGATAACGATTACTGTGCTTAAATATTTGGGATATAAAGTACTTTTTAGGATAATTAAAATTCATTTTAAAACTAATTATTAGTAGTCGCTAAACTAAAGCAGAAAAACAAACTATATTCTTACTTTTACTAGCTTCCCTTGCTTCTGATAATAATCTACAACGGGAGCGGTTGCAGTTATGTAGGTATGTAATCGCTTCTTGATCGTATCAATATTATCATCTACTCGTCCACTGCAGCAATGGAAAAAGGTAAGAGTTATTCAAGGAATTATCATAGCAAAAGTTATATTTATTTGCAATGATATGAGAATTTCCGTTTCCTACGATATCAGAAGACTCGAGCAGTTGGGTTGAATCAAGTTTTAATTGTAGTAAGAAAAACAACAGGTTAACCAAAAAAAAAAACCTTGTTTCCGCTCTATGCAAACATCGCTTAACCAGTGTATCTTCACTGACATCAAAAAATAATACCAATTTTGCTGGTTGAATCTGAAATTGATATTTTTACTCAAAATTTATAAACCGATTGAAAAACTTTTCAAACAAAATATACCCATGTATTAAAAATACCATTATTCTTTTTAACCTACGATATCAGAAGACTCGAGCAGTTGGGTTGAATCAAGTTTTAATTGTAGTAAAGCACATTTAACATTGATAGAGTCAAATGTCGTAATCCAAAAACTATACTGGCAGAATTTCCAAATAATCTCGTTGAAACACCTTTATTTCTATTGCAATATGCGATCATCTATTCAGACAAACAGGCGTTCAGTTCAAAAGAATGCAACTAACTTCACTTTCGAATTGCTCCCCCTGTTTTACTTCTCGTGGATAACCATCAATCAAGAAACCTTGCGAACCTTTTTTCACAGCTTCAAGCATAGCTTCTTTAACCAGATCAAGAACTATCTCCTGAAGAAGACAGCCACGAACAATAACACTTTGCTTGTGAGAAAGCCAAAAAAGCTGACGTGGATGACCTAAATTTGGAAAAAGAAATAGTTCGTTCGAAATTAAAACAATTTTACCAAGGGAACAAGTTCGCCATTTTGCATCAATTTATTAAGCTCTGATCCACGCGGTGAACCAGATTTTACCTCAGCACGTAACAGATCACCTGAGCTGAGATGTGTTAAACCATATTTTGCTACGATTTTATCGCACTGCGTTCCTTTGCCAGATCCAGGGCCACCTACAGAAAATACAGAAATACCCTTAACAAAAACAATTCTTCAAAAACAGTTAACTATTAAAAAACAATAATTGTCCTTAATCGATGCATTAAAGGAGTAAATAATATGATAGATGCACAAATCACATTTATTTGTAACATCGTAAAACTATAAGTTAACATTTAAGCTACAACAATTCTTTTCGCGTGTCAAAATAATTTGTATGTACTTTGAACTGTAACTTTTGATTTTTTTAATTTTGCCAAGTTACAATATAATCCTTTCATGACTTTACAGAATCCTTCAAATTACGAAATATTTAATTGAAAAACTTACCAACAATAAAGAAGATTGGAAGATTAGCTTGTTTTAGCGGTGTAAGATCAATGTTTTTACGTTCAATTGGAGCCTGACATGCAAGTACAACATCAAACAACTTTAATATTATACCTGACGTTGTTAGGAAGATAATTTTAAAAAAATGGTTGAATAAGCATAACAGTAGGATCAAATACGAACCATTTAAATATATGTAAGAACTGGTGACAACTCAACGAATTGTACAGTTGCACACTAAGTGAAATGTTGACCTTTAAATAGGCGGAAATGTTAAGACGATGAAAAGTCGAGAGAGAAAGATCCAGCTAATCTCAATTTCATTCAGTTTAGTTCGTGTAAAACACTGCAGCAAACTGGGAGAGGAAGGGAGAAAAAGAAAAGAAAGCAGGAACACTGTGGAGAACGAGAATGCAAAAAATGTTAAACACAGTAAGTTGTGTCTGGAATTTCAGAAAGAGAGTAGAAAAGAAACTGGGGTTGGAGCGGCAAGAAACTTTTGCAGAGAGACTGAACAAAAAGTAGGAAGTCACTATCGCTGTTTTCGCTGAAAAACTCTGCTAAGCTTGTTATTTACGTCATCATCATTGTCATCATCGCTAATACCATCATTAACCTGTAATGACCATTGACAATAACGACGACCACTATTATTTACTTGTAGTCTGAACAGCCTTTTTTCGTTAGTTATTCTCGGTGTGTGTGTGTGCGTGTGTGTGTGTGCGTGTATGTTGTGTGTGTGTTGTGTGTGTGTTGTGTGTGTGTATGTTGTGTGTGTGTGTTGTGTGTGTGTTGTGT
>JABVXS010000105.1:0-53752 GCA_013365335.1 Madathamugadia hiepei
TTCATACAGATCCTTCATTCATCAAATCGCTAAAGTTCAGAATGGAACTGATGGCCGATAATGAATGAAACATATACATCAGTGATTCCGCACTACCACTAACCAAAAAAACAAAAAAAAAAAAATGAAAACTTGTACCTGTTTGGCTTTGTGTTGGACTAGGAGGTTGGCATATTGAGGTCGCTCAAATTTGTACAACAATTGTAATCCCAACGAATTGTTAAAGTAATCCTGAAAAACATAAAGAACCGTGAAAAATTGTTTAGATAAAAATCCTTTAATCTTATTATAATGATACAGACCTTGAAAATAAAAAAAAAAGCAATGCAATAAAAAAATGTTCAGTACGTAAAAAAAATATACAAAGTCACTCAAAAAAGTAAACGATAATTACTAGACGCAGCAGAATGAAGGAAACTCTCAACGGTTGTGAAAGCAAAAAACAAAAAATAAAAAGTGACCTGTATACCATAACTGCTTTCAACTAAGGTAACCACCATAGAATTTAGTTGCGTGTCATCGCTTCCAAATTCAAATGTTAAAGTATCTTTGGATTCTACACAGGTGCCGACATAATCCGCATACTGTAATGACAGATTGATTTTTTTCGAACATCCACTCAAATATTTGGTTATAAAGTATAATCAAAAGATGGTTGAACCAATGTTACGTAATTAAATCAGTTATTCTACTGCAAAACTAAAAAAGAAAAAATCCTTAATTTCCTCCCTAATCCTAGCCAGTTAATGAGCACAGATGCTTTTTGCTAGAATAAAACAATATTTCAATACAAAGATATTCATTTTTCTACATCCATTTATTTCAGTTTCATCTAACCTGACGAACAATCCCAGCTACTGTATGGCGTGCCGGAAGTCGTGGGAGATACATTTGACGATTAACCATATCGTGATCATCGACCAGAATGTCCTTAAGCACTGCTGGTATCTAAAATTAAAACTAAATACATATAAATACCGTAAACCAAAAAATAATTCCAGTAGATTAATTCAAGAGTCAAGTGTCCTAAAATGGTGCAACGACATATTCATAACTATAATCTCATTGAAATCATTAGTATCACTTGCTGATCGAATACCTTCTTGAAAATTTGAAAACCATTTCTCACCAAACTTAATAAGTGAGTAATTAGACTTAAAATGCAATTAGAAAGCGGTTTCTTTCATTCATCATTTTTTTAAAAGGGATGAGAAATGAGTCATCAATAGATAACATGTGACAAAAAGTTGTGACTTAAACACATCCCAATATCGTGGGATGCAAAACTAAGGTCAAAACGAAAACTCACATCAATTTTAATTTCATTCTTTCGGATAAAATCCGACACTGGTTCGCTCTCCAACTGCGCACCCTGTTTACGTTTACGCATATTTCCTGAAGAAAACTTTCTGATTTCGACTTGATAAACCATCTATTTAGAAATAAAATCACGATTTTTATTCTGAAGTTTTATGATTGTATTGCACATTTTCTTGCAAAATGCAAATCTAACAAGAGCATGAACACAGCAAAAAAAAACTGAATACAAGTCTGCCATTTCCGATAAATTAGACATAACTATGCAACTTTACATCCTCTATTTGAAAGCAGTAACACCCCCTTTGAATATCTCTCTACATCTTGAAATTAACCGAAATAAAATAACCTTTGTCCGATAGAATGCTAGCAGCTCGACTTGATGTTCCACGCTTATCTGATGGTGTACTTCCTCGACTATCAGCGCCAACACTACGTTTCTCATCCAAAATATTCGATTTTCGACTGCGACGTTTGTTTTGTACTGACCGAGCTTGAGCATCTCTCATTTCTGCCTGAAGAGTCAAAAAAAAGAAATGAAACATTCTAGGACCTCGTCTCATCAATTCACTTGGGATTCACTGATTTCATTCTGCGGCAATTTTTTCCCACTTTTTGTGTATGACGATGGGATTTCATATCACTTGTATAATTAAATTATTTCGCTGTTAACTCACTGATGGATAATTGATTAGTTGAAAACTCAAAATGCAATGTTATTTTTTTCATACTTTTCATAGAAATCTTTTTCCACAGATAAAAAAATAAAAGTAACAACTTCAAACGTTTTTTTTTCTTATAAAAAACTTCCACCTATCAGTGAATCAGTGAACAGAGCTTATCTACTCCTTTTCAACATAAAACTGTATGAATACATAATTTCAGCGTATAAAAGTATTTATATAATGAACAATGAATGACCAATTATAAAACGAAACAATCATAATTTTCGAAAATTTGAAATAAAATTAAGCACTCCGAGATTCCCCTCCATTACTGCTTGGTAGAAGCTGCCATAGATGCTAAGAGCTAAAATTTAAATTCCAAGAGCCAGAGAAGTCTGATTCCTAATGAAAAATATGTGATTAAGATAGTCACGTTTTCATCACCAAATTCGCTAGAACAGTACTAGCTTTTCAACTTATGAATTTGTTTCAGTTGTATTTTAATTAATTATTTTTCTGGAGACGGTTAGCAGAGAAAAGAAAAAGGACATTTATCGCATTTAATGTAGAATTTGGGAAGCTTTATTTTAATTCTAAATGGACTGAATAATTTAACCTCAGCATTCTTTCTCGAACAACTTCCTCTCTTGATCTAGAAAAACTTACCACTGTTTCTGAGTTAGGCACGATTATCGTCCCAAAATTAAAATAATGGACTTGATAACAAACCTTATAAAGTTCGTAGTTCTGATAGGCAGTATTTTGCAACAAAAATGCATTTATAAGGTATGCAGTAAAAAAAAGAACTGCAGTATTCCAACAGTGGCAGCTCGAAAGAGAACTGCCAAATTGACTTTCAAAAATTGTTAATAAATACGACACTAACAATCATAATTAAATCTTATGTTATAAGTAAACGAATGTCACAATCCCCATTCAAAAATGCGAAATTTATGATCGACTGTTTCACCCCTTTCTTAAAATAATTCTGAAGAAAGATTTACTGTACAATGTTTCTATCACAGCAGTTCAGAAACTACAGCATCATGTTTAAACGTTTTGCTCTGAATTACTGCCCAATAATAACTATGCTGATGTCATTTTCAAGAGTAAAAAGGTTAAGGTATTAGCAAATATACCTATATATATAAAGTTTACGTTATCTTTAAAAAAGTTAAGTTTGAAAGTTTTAGAGATACCTTTGCACGTTCTACATTAGCTGTTGTATATTCGAGAAAACGACTACGAGTACTACTATGCTTGATTTTTTCGTCATGTCGTTGATTCCATCCCTGAGAGCAAGGAATGAAATTACATAAATCGTGGATAAAATAATCAGCTTAAAGAAAGCCAAATGAATCCTGTCTGAAACATTTCTATCTGGTGTACAAATCTGGAATGATTATACCTGCTCTGCAATTACATAGCAGTTAAACCCCATTTCTATTGAAGCAAACTGTATCATACCTGATAATGAACGGTGTAAATTGGTTCTCCATCGGAACCATGCTCGACATTGATAATTTTCGCCTCATAGTAAAGATTATCCAAGTGCTGACAAAGTACCTTTGCATGGAATTCGTAAACATCAGGGAATTTTGTAGATTCCTGACAAATAAATTCTATATTCAATCGATACTTTTTGAAAGACTACAAAGTGGAAATTATAAGACCCCGCTTCCTTATAATCACAGAATACTACCTAACTTATCTACTGCATAATTACATTTGGCTATGAGAATAAAGTGATACTGTTTATACTGGTCAAAAATCATGCGGATTTTTCTGTGAAAGTCTCGAACACTGGCATGCCAATATATGAAATAACGTTAAATGAGTTTAAGAAACTTTGGAAAATTAAAAAGAAATGAGTGAAACCCTGGCTGCATCCTTGGTAGTAGTACTTTCCTTTTTCGGAGGCATCGTTTCAACTGCACAGAGAATATTAAAAAACAAAAACAACTGATAAAATCAACTGATATCTGTAAAAATTGAAAACTGTTATCAAATTTAATTGAAAATCTCTTCAAATTCGCAATCAAAAAGAAAACAAGATGTTACTAAGATTAACTTTAGTAAGGAATAGTTCATGACAAAAATGGTAGATAACCACTCCAGCTCTTTTTTCTCTTTGGAAAATTATATGCCTATGTTCAGCTAAAGCAAACCTATAAACTTTTAAAATACGGTTATGAAAAAGGTTTCACAGATACAAATATATATTTCAACCTTCTTCATGAAGAAACTATTCACATTGACGTGTAGATTCTTCAGAAAAAACAGTTTCAAATTAATACAATGCGATTTTTATCTGAATAAACACCAATTTGAATAAATGTCCACATAGATGCACACCTCGTATCAAAACAAGAACTGTTCAATCATGATAAAAAGTAATTTATAGTTTTTAACAGCTAATTGTATGGAAAACCGCTGTTATCGGTGTAAACACATTTCTGTGCTTTTTTCATACGAGAATGATTTGTGAATGAAAAAAGCCCCAAAAATTAATTTTTGGAATTTCGCGACAAGATTTCTAAATGTCAGCATAAATATTCATAATGGACCACTTCTGGGTTAAATCACCGGCAAACAATAGCTCTAAAAACTCCTGAATAAAACAGAGTGGAACATCACATACTGATGATAAGAAAACTGATAGAAGCAGAACAAGAGTGCAAAAAGTTAAACAAGTGCCGTTACTCAACCACAGTCTTACCTGCCATAATAAAAAAAAAGAATGAAAAGAAATAAAATTTGTATTTGGAATAAGATATGCATATGCTTTTGCAGAGAAAGTTATACAAAACATGGATGGGTCAGCAACAATGAAAATCAAGCAATTTAATCAAAAAGGACAGAAACGCGATCCATTCGACTTCTCCATCTAAGATAAATTCATGCCTTCTAATTCAAGAAAAAAACAATCACAGTAATTTGATCGGGAAGCTGAAAATATTAACCAATATTAATAATAATTAATCAGCTAAACTAAAAAAAAACATGATTAAGATGGTTTGGAGGCTGATCAATAACCACCAACGCATTAATGAAGAAATTGTCTCATCAATTATTCCTCCTATTTTCTACTCTCTGATTAGCTAAATTGTTATATACAAACAATAGGTGAGAGTAAATCGTCAGAAAGGAAAAAAGAGGAGAAAATATCCTAAATAACCAAATTCTTTTTATAATGCAGCACTGAAACTAAAATTACAGTTAACAGTTCCTTGCTATCAGTGTACGTTTCCGAGATCCTATAAGACGTGAAATTACTGTAAATTAAAATAGTGCGAAAGAACTACCGATGTAAATGATCACATGTACGGTTGTCTGAGCACGAAATTGATAGCGAATAACAACAATTGTTGGAATGAATTAAGTCTAACCTTGGCGATTACTCTTAACAAGAGACACATAACAAATCATATTAATCACTAGAAATATCACGAAACCTAGCACATTCTCATCGCTCGTGGACTTTTTTAATTACGTTTGACGCACATAAAGTAACACACGCGTTTTGGACGAAATCCAACCTGAAACTACTGCTGCTTGCATGGTATTGCGCGGTTCGTTGAGAAGGTATGAGTGGGCGCAAATATGATCACTGTATTCGAGAGGTTTCAAAAGATACTTGTTTGAAAGGTTTCGGTTTGCTTTCATCAATGAGGAGTTGCACACAGGTTTCTCCAGCACTATTTTTTTCCGGATTTGAATTACTCCTCAATTTCTGCAATAGTAGAAGCAAACTATCTCATTGACAAAATGGTCATAAAAGCTTCGGACAAACATGTTTTCAGGATTTGTTTGATGGAAGCATTGTGGAAATAAACGTGTGGATTCACGTTAATGAGCAGTGGTGAGTACATACCGTGTATAATGAAATGGAGAAACGTGACAGTTGCAATTTGAATCTTCAAAGATTGCATTTCTTTTGCTCATTTAGATGCAGAAGACATTTTGAAACTTTTATGAGCTGAATGGGAGCGGTTTACTTCGTTTCGCTTTTATTTCATCTATTTGCAGTTAAATTGTTATTTGAAATTTCACTCCTGGGTTCTTTGGCCGGAGATTCAAAGGCATTGTTAGTAAGCAGGGCTTTGGTATAAAACAGAGTTGAAATTTTTCAATAGTTTCATTGCATTCGATATAAACGCACGTTGAAATTTGAAGATTCATCCTAGTCATTGCTTAATGAAAAGAAGATCATTGTGGAATACCTTTTTAACATCATGGCATCTGTGATATTACAGCCGAAAAGTTCCAGAAAAGTAGCAGGACTGGAATATCAGGATCACGGCAGCTTCGATGGCTTTGATAACATTTCATTGATAAAGTGTGAGATAACCATATCCATTACCAATATATTCTTTGAAATTTTTTTTAAAGCGCATGAAAAGCTCTTTGGGTAAAAATTTCGCACGAATTTCATAGAAAGAGAAGTGGTGGAACTATATTGGGATCAGTATAACATCAACATGGGTTATTGTCACACAATTTAATGAGCAGCCAAATATGCATTGCATCGTAATCATATCAAGAAACTTTAAACCGATCCTAAGGCCGAACTTTATCATCCAAATTGCGATTCTACCTTATCAAAATGTTACTCTTTTTGATTTAAGGGAAACAGATGGAATGCATAGATGATAGCCAAGCTGTTCTTTGTGACAAACGACCACTTGAACTATCCGGTAATACAGTATGGAAGCCATGTTTATTTGGCTATATCTGTGTCAAAAAAAATGACTGTTAGTATAGAAGATACTGCATTATCGTTTGGTCTTCATGATTCCTTGCTTCTCCGGCTGTTGAAGTACCTGCCCCTTCTGCGGAAGGAAAGACTGTTGGGGTTGTATTTGATGAATATCTGGTGGATAATGAGGTTTCAAGTGACAAAGTGCTGAGTAGGTTGATTGAGATCAGCAACCGGAGGAGTTTCATTCATTGTATAAATTTGTTTCAAAATTGTCCATACTTCAAGTTTAATTGACTGGTTATTGATATTTGTTGTGCGTGCGTAATCCCTGCAGACAACGACGAATTTCGACAATGCATCGGCCTGGGGAAGGCATTTCTTCCAATTCTTTGTAATAGTGAATACGAATATCCACGAGATTTTAACTGTCATTTCTACGACAAATTTGCTTGTCAACGTAGCAAACAGTATATCTATTCATGCGTTTGTACCAATAATCATCGAAATTTGTAATTTTTTCTTTGAACTTTATTTCATAATATAAAAGTCGTCCTTGTAGCGCTAAGAGAAATGATGGGTGGAGACAGCCCACAAACTGGTTTGTTTTGACAACAACCAAATAGTCTGAGTCGGTCTTGCTGATCAAGTAGAACACCTGAAGCCATGATTTTAATTTTAAAAGACTTGCATTCTTGTTTATAGTGATATGAAAACATGCGCCAATACAACAATTTGTAGCAAAGGATTACCTAAAAAAGTAATTACACCGTCCATAACGGAAAAACCGGAAATGAGTACCGTTCACACCACTAATGTTGCTCACAGGAAAAATCATCATCATTCAGGTCAGCATATCCTTTTCTTGTTTTCTAGCATACCCAAGTAAACTGTTTTCGCTTGATAGGAAGTACAAAATTTCCCAGTTCTCATGTCTATAATATCTTGCAAAAACATCTTCGGTGTAGAAAATCAAATCACAGTCTAAGTACTCACGCAAATCCTTCCACATAAAATCCCAGCACCTTTCAACTTTCAGCTCATAACATAGTAACGCATCAAAGAAAATATCATCCTCGACTACAGTTGTCTACGGTTTTGAATTGCATATACGTCTTCTTCTGGATTATAATGGCAGATAATATTTAGATGGAATTCTGGTTGCAATACTATGATGTTCGGCAAAACTGGACAAAAAAAACGCAGTTATTTGCAGTAAATTTAAAAATATAAATTATAGTAAACTTTAAAATAACCGTTTTGAGGACCACAATACTGATAGCTGTAAATGAAATCAAAAAAAGCCTTACATTTAAAACTCCATTTTGAAATGTCCTGGTGTATCGTAACGATTTGAGGATGAAGAAAGATCATATTTTGTACTTTTCCCAGGTCATATCCCATAAACAGTAAGTTTCGCTAATGGTGATGATTACCAAAACGAATTAAAAAGCGAAACTGGGAAAAGTACAAAATATGATCTTTCTTCATCCTCAAATCGTTACGATACACCATGACATTTCAAAATGGAGTTTTAAATGTAAGGCTTTTTTTGATTTCATCAGAAACTTGGACAAACATTTAAATTATGTTCAATGGCACCGTTCTACAATGAAAGGAAAATGTAGAGAAATCACCGGAAAGTTATGCTACCGTAACAATAGTAACCGGACGCACAAAGATAAAAGTATGAAACGAAAGAAATGGCCCTTAATAAAGGTTCACAACTGCCTTGAGGAATGCGAGAAAAATGCAAAATGACGAGATTCAGAGGAAAATATAGAAGTGAAATGCTGATAAATGATGAAGAAAAACATCTAAAATTTCAAATAAATATGAGTTGAATATCTCAAAATTGGGAGGTTTATATGATGATGATAAATCATCTTGGACTGTGGAGCCAGCTGTAGTCTACCACTGAAAAGACATCTTATACTTCCAGATATTTCGCGATTTTAAATTAAGACCTATTCATAATTTTTTCACTTCTCAAAATGAAGACAGGTGGAATCTTTTAAATTTCAAGCCGAAAACAGAGCAGTTTCGTCAAAGGATCCTTGAAATTTTGGACTAGGAACTAGATATTATGAATAGAATGATAGACTTGAAGTTCAATTCAAATTCAGTCACTTAGATAAAGCTTCATCATTCCCTGTTAACTACCAAAGAGAAATGCGAAAATAAAATATCCGTGAAAGAGAAATATAAATTGGTAGAAAAGCATTGAATAAATACTTTCAAATTTGGATAAATTTTAAAATGACAGATGGAATTTGAATCACATATCAAAGTGAAAAGCTTCAATTCGCTAGCCAAGACACGGAAATAAATACATTAAAAGCAAAATTCTAAATTTCTTCATTTTTAAGAAGTTAGAAAATAGGATGAACTCGAAGAAATTCTACTGTAGTTCCAAATGAGCTGAAAGAAAGATACTAATACAAAGAACAAATACACAGATCGTTGGTTATTCAGTTAGTTGAACAAGTGATCAGATGAAATGCAAATTAAGATTGCAAACAATTAAATTCGAGAAAATATATTCTTGGAATAGATTCCAATTCCAACGTTCCCCACATACTTAAATGATGTTTTTCTCTCAGAGAATTTCAATTTTAAATCTTTCGCACTGCATAAATGGCAATATTGAGTGGAGTTAGACAAGTGTTACATAGCACAGATGAAACATAGGTGGAACCATCCACCAGCTAATTCATGTTATTCAGAAAGCAAACAGGACCACAAAAATAATCATTAAGGAACGATCACAGCTCATTCAAGAATACCAAGGTCATAATAAGCAGCGTTTCTCGGGATAGAAATGATTTTTTCTCCGCCCAGGGTTAGTATGATCGAGATCCATTGCATGCTATCATGTCCACCGATTTCATTCTGGACTTCTCATCCAAGAAAATGGATATTTGACAAAGGGTAATCAGCACATGCAACATGACGAAGTAACAAAGAACAGAGATGTTGAGGGTAGATGTTTTAGATAAGGAATGCAGTGTTCGATAAGTCCAGTGAATCAGCAGCTGGTTTACGTTGAAGTAAAAGCTCTCTAAAAATAATTAGTGATTTGTTCGTCAAATAATAAATATGTTTTGCAAAGAAAAGAATTTCGATGGCCACAAAAATCTATTCAAAATAAATGCAAGGAAAGCTCCATGATATTAAAGCTTTTATCAGAAAAGTACCCAAATCTGCTGCAACTATTCTTCATCATTAAAAAAAAATTCATTAAATCACTCGTACCAAACAAGCATGAAAATAATAGAGGCTTTGTTAAAATTGCTCGAGAAATGCAGAGCATACCCGGATGCAACAAACGTATGTAAAGCTTGGTGCAGTTCTTAAACAAAAAAATGAACACCCCTCCCTTTTTTCACTAGTTAAGGCACCTTAAAACATATAGTGAAGAAACTCAAGATATATATTTAATCAAAGTCACTTCTGATACAATAGAAATGCAAACAAACGCAACAATTTGACTAAAGTTATCCACCAAATACAGAGTAAATTAAATTTATATATTACCATCACTAGCAAGATTAACTGACAGACCTGTCGAGTGGTTTAACACGATTTAAACTTTGCTGTGAACCAAAAATCGAAGTAAATGTTGAAATAATTGAGCCGAATGACAGCTTCGATGCTGATCGTTTCACTGCAAGATCATCCAAACCACGGTGCACAACAACTGGCCAATCACCCATTGCCAAACGTGCTTGATGTTTATAAAACTCTGCACAAGCCAAACTTTGCTGAGTTGGCTTTCTAAATGTTAAGGTATAAAGCACACCTAAATACAAGTAATCAGTTAGTTGCTAACAAAAGAATGATTAGAGCAAAAGCCAGAAATTCTTCCAAAGGAACCATTCTAAAGCATATAAAACTGACTGTGTATGAAACTTCAAAAATAAATAAATTATGATATTAAAGAACTTTCAAAAATCGGGAAATACGAAATAAAATTATTTGCCTATAAAGGCGTAGAAGCAACGACGAAGAGATAACAGTAACAGATGATAAAGCCATTGCTGCTGCTGCCATCCACGGTTGAATTGTAAAACCCCAGGGTATGAAAACACCTAAAATGACTATTTTATTTTGAGTTCCATCAATTATCATCAATAATTGTACAATAGACTACTGTTAAAATTCCGGCCTTCTCAAGGATTTAAACATCAAAATTATCTACAGAAGATGAAGATCGCTATTCCAAAATTAGTTTTGATGGATGAGCAAAATAGAGTATGGATAATGAGTCAATAGTCAAGCAATTTTTTGATAATTTTTAAAATTCAATCTTGATAAACTATCAAATTTGGACTAAATTTGATAGTTTTCCTAATCCAAAAGTGCCAGTTGGATTTACTTTCAGTTCAACTTCCATTTCTTTGCTCCTTTATTATTAAGCGTATTTCTGCTCACCATAGCCATTCAGCCCCCTATATTTTTTCTGTTCTTTCAAAATGTATGGATGCAAAAGTGGGTATCTCAATACTCACAATGCTCTGATGATTGCTCATCGTGAATAAACCTTCTAGTCATTCTTGCCTTTAAAGACAAAAAAATGGAACAGCAACTAACCAGCAGCAATAGGAATTCCAATCACATTGTACAGTACAGCAAACAAAAAATTAAGTTTTATACGCCGTGTCGTCTGCTTCGACAAATCAATCGCGGCTACCACATCAACCAGATCATTCTGAATAACAACAATATTAGTCATTGAATAATAACAATATAAACCCTACTTGTTTGTATAAATCCACCAACTTGCATGTCTAATCACGAATTTCATTTCATCAAGATAAACAACAATTTTCCGAAAATAGCTTTCTACTTTCCTTAATACAGCATATGCCACAGAATAATAGCCAACAAAAAAAAATAATATATCTCTTGTAGATACGGTAAATGAAATTATGCTTAAACAATATCTCGTCCGAAAATACAATTAAATAAAATTACTTACTTTTACTAAAACGATACTTGCACTTTCAATTGCAACATCTGAACCAGCCGCAATAGCAATACCAACATCAGCATTGGCTAACGCTGGACTATCATTTATTCCATCACCAACCATCGCTACTTGCTCTTTCATTTCCTAGAATTGAAGGTAGGTAAATTACATTGTTTATGGTTTTCGAAATAGATTAGCAGCATGAAAACCTTTATCATTATTACAAAAGTAACAAAAAATACTGATTGTTGAGAAGGAATATAATATAAAATATATGAACATATGAATACAAAGATAATAAATGAGCATGGAAAGTTGCAGAAAAAAACTGAAAGAATCAAATGGAAGACTACAGAAATAAAAACTTGAGTTTGTAGTTAAGCGATAGAAAACAGTCGAAGCTGTAGTAAGAAGAAAAGTTGATTCCCGAGTTAATCAAACAAAACATTTTACAAGGAATAACACTCGGAGTGCCAAAATTTAATTCAAACGTATTGACATTCCTTATTTTATCACTGAAAATTAACAACAGCATTATATTTATGATTATTTTAAGAACACCTGTAGCTGTTCAATTTTAATTCGCTTCTGACTTGGTAAAACTTCAGCAAATACTTCGCGGATACCAACTTGTCTAGCGGTTGCTTGTGCGGTCCGCGCATTATCACCCGTTAAGAGTATTACTCTGATGTTCATGCGCTGCAGAGCCCAAACAGCAAGAGCACTTTCGTTCTTCACTATATCTGCTATACTTATTATTGCAACAAGACAACCTGGAAAATGGAAGCAAATCATCTTTTACCGTAATTACTTTAAAACGAAAATTCTGTTGCAGAAACACCATATTATTTACCGTTTATCTACTGCAGAATAATAGTCGAAAACTACAAAAATTAAATGATTGAATAAAAAGAATTTCCATTTATTGTAAGTGTCATTTTCTTACTATTTATTGCACACAGAACAGATATTTGGCCAGCTGCCTGCTCCTCCTTGATAAGATTTCCAACATACTCATCAACATAGACTGCATTTTTGCTCATCCATCGTTCGTTCCCGATTACAACTCGAAGTGGATTATTACCATTAATTATATCCTTGTGAACACCTACAAAAAGACTATCTAATTTTCTGTTGTTGAAAATCACGGAGAGGTAAATTCAAAACCGAAAAATCTATACGGCGATAGTGATGAAAAATAATAGCTTACCTCCGCGTTCACTCCTGATTAACTTGACATCACCATTGTTTAACTTAATTATCGAATCAATCTGAGGTCCTTTTTTTGCACTGAGCAACATTTCGTCGATTTTCTGAACTTCACAAACAATACCATTTCCAGCTGATGCATGAAACCGCCGCACAGTTGCCCATTCCTTCGTATTTAACCACTACAAAATAAAAATATCAGTGTAGAGGAGCTGAACGAATCAATATTCGGTACAAAACGGGTAAAAATTTAATTGAAAATTTCTCCCTATTTTCTACAAATATACCTCTCTCACAAAAGAAGTAATTGAATTCGCAATAGGATGTTCACTGTGTGATTCAGCAGAACCAATGGCTGCGAACATTTGCAGCAGCGGTAAACTACTTTCCGAAATCAATTTGTGAATCACTGTCACTCGTGGAAGACCTTCCGTTACGGTGCCAGTTTTATCCATAACGACTGTCGTGATCTGTATAATAGAACACTATGTTTAAAAACGAAGACAATCTAAACGCTTTCTGGAATTAAAAAATGCAAAAAACCTCGAATTCTTTCTTGTCCAGGCCATACATTTAACAGTTGATATTTTTTTTTTCTAATATTTAACAATTACATATTTAACAGAACAGCTAAAAAACATATTCCAAAGCATGAGAAGAGGCTTTGACGATAACTGCTACTTGCCTTATGCGCCATTTCTAAGGGTTCGCCACCTTTGATGAGTATGCCATTAATGGCACCAATACCTGTACCAACCATCACCGCCGTCGGTGTTGCCAAGCCCAGTGAACAAGGACATGCTATTGCTAAAACTGTAATGGCCGCTTCGAAAGCGCGCTTCAATATGACGTCCATGTTAGTCCTTTTGTCCTGTAAAAAAAGGTAATTATTAGTTTCACGATTCATACTTATCGTTTAGGTTTTAAAACAAAGCCACTAGCAGCAATTCCTTTTTACAACTAAAAGAAATTTTTGAACAAAGGTATGCAGAAATAAAATGAAACAACGTAGTAATTTACAGTGTGGTTAGAAGGTAACAGCCAAATGAACAAATAGTGTGAAGAAGATATTCAATGAATTGATGGCACAATTTGCAGCTCAAAGTAATGCATAAATATTATAGCTCATTAAGATTTAGCTTAAGATATCAAATGGTCTATTACGATTACCGTAATACATTCAAATATTCCAACAAATTTCTCGTCTTAGACACTAAATTTAAAGAAATCGTACTGTGTAATCTAGATCGATGCCATACAAACCGATGAAAGTCCAAGCAACAAGTGTGAATGTTGCTAAACCAATAACCACTGGAACAAAGAAACCTGCTATTCGGTCAGCCGTTTGCTGTATTGGCGCCTATAAGAAAATGAAACTGCGAGTAATTTCAAGTGCTGGTTTAAATAAATGAACAGTAAAATCAGAATATTATCAAATATGTGCCCAAATAAAAAAATTAAGAAAAAACTTTAATAAAGTAAGAGCAAAGCAAGCACTTTAGAAGTCTGCGCTTCTTCAACCAGGCGAACAATTTGCGCCAACGTCGATTCTTCACCAACATGAGTAGTTTGTATCAACAATGTCCCATGTTGATTAACGGAACCACCTATTACTGTGCTGCCTGAAATAACTAATGTCTATGAGCAATAATAAACAACTACTGAGAGATAATAAACAACAACTACTGCGTCCTTCACGATACTGGGAGATTTCAGTCATTGAAACGTCAACGACAATGCAGTCAATGCTGTATTAGACAACTAATAAAAATATACTCCAAAACTAACGTGTATACGATGCGTCCTACTATATAGTAGAATTTATATTAATGTTGCATGCAGCATTCCCATAACTTCATTTCTTTCGTAAAGAAAAAAAGTTTGATAAGTGCTCCGAGAAGTTCAGATTGCACGAAATTAACTTTGAGTTACAAAACAAATGGAAGAAAAAGTACGGAAGAAATTGAAATCACCTTCTCGCTTGACCACAGGCATCGATTCTCCAGTTATAAATGATTCATTCGCTGCACTTTTACCATCCACAACTATCCCGTCCGCTGGAATTTTGGCACCCGGAACAACTTTTAGTAGATCCCCTTTTTGAACCTAAAAAAATTTTAAACAGTTAAATCTTCTATTTACTTTCATGCAACATAAAAAATGTCAAAGTCAATAAAAAGTTTTTAACCAAATAAACTGACCAATTCAACATCAATATTTTCTTCGGATAAAATACGTCCGTCACCATCTCGAGTAACTAATACTGCTTCTTTTGCTTGCAATGACATTAGCTTACTCAAAGCTTCCGATGTTTTGCCTTTCGCCTTGTGTTCCAACCACCGACCCAAAGATACGAAAGTTATAAGCATTGGAGTAACATCGAAAAATGTCATCGGACTGCTTGGCCACCTTAAACATGTGTAAAACTTAAGAGCACAGTTCGTGAAAATATAAATATAATAAAATACATGTCTATGAACACAAACATAAAAGAACAAATTTTGGCGTTAAAATGTTTAGAAATAGATATTCACACAACACCTAAATTTCGGTTTTGTTTGAATCCAATAAATTAAATTAACTTTTATAATAAAAAATTGTCGCCAACTTTCTTTGAGTATGCAAACTAAAGAATCAAAGGAATTATCTGATTTAAAAACCAATATAGTTCTTTAATAAAACTAAAATTTTACAGAAAAACATTCCGCAATTAAAAAATTATTAAAATTCTTAAATTTTCATCACCTTAAAATAATAGCTAGCAAAAGAATAGCCGTGGAATATAAATATGACGTAGTTGTCGCAAGCACAATTAAAACATCCATATTCGCTGAACCATGTTTCACCGCTCTCCAGCTTTGCAAGTAAAAGTATTTTCCACCAAATATCTAAAAAAATCAAAAACTGTCGCAAACAACAAAAATTTGCTACCTAGCATTACTAATATTTTGAGGTGAGCATTCGAACGCACGCCATTATGCGAAAACGATATTTCAGTGGAAACGAAGTGAAAAGTGCAACTTTGAGAATGGAACATAAATTTTAATAAAGCTAAAGAAATATTTGGCAGCAAGTATTGGCTGGTATTAATCGATACCTGTACAGGTGTGCACAAAGCAAATAAAACAAGATTATCCAAACTGAGTGCAGGAGTAAGTACAGGTGTCTGCATTTCTGGATGCATTGGTGTATGCAGAATCCAATGAAAATAAATCATTGCACCCATGACCGGTATCCCAAACAGAAGAGATACCAATAACGATATCCTCCATCTAAAAATTTCGACAGAAAATTATTTGCATATCTTACTGTAATACTAAATCAAATGTCGGAAGAGGAACGATACAGATTTGGAGTACCAAAACCTATTTTAAATTGACTCCCAGCTCACTACAAAAACCTATACCAATAACGATACCTACCATCTACAAATATTCGCAAAAATAACCGATTTACAAGTTTTTTCCTTCAAACTGAAAAGTAAAGCATTTGGCAAATGTATGACCAGCAAAATATGATGCACAAATCGCTTGCTTACTAAAGCAGCAAAATCATAAGCAGAAATATATACAACAGATTTCCGTGAAAATTAACAAACTTTGCTACTTCTGCCGAATGATCGAGCCTTTTCAGCTGCTCATCGTGACATGCAACTGTTGCCGAATATCCCAAATCCTTAACGAATTTATCATACATTAAAAAGACGATATAAAGTTGTTCTGATGAAATTTCCGATCATTATTAATGCAATTTATCATTGATTTAGCAACACTTCGTACCTCAATCACCTTAATAATATCACGCGGTCCTATAAATGTAGGAGTGTATTCGATCCTTGCAGAGGATGTTGCTAATGAAACAGAACAAGATTCAATTCCCTTTCTGGAAACAACATGCGACTCAATTCGTTGCACGCAACCTCCTGACGATAATCCAGTGATCTGAAATCGAGAACTTCATCTAAATTATTTTACAACCACATATGTTATACGAAAATGTAGTTTAAAATAATTATAGGAAAGCAACAATTCATAGAGAAATCGTTTTAAAATTAAAACTAAAATACAACAGCAAATGATAATAAAACCTTCATACGTTACATATAGTTCCACTGTTTCCATATAAATTAAAATTCATTTATCCTATTCAAAACCAATGGAAATGAAATTGAGACTACCGTTCTAGGATAAAAAACAAGCATTGAAAAGGTAACTTACTAACAAATTCAATTTTGAATGATTTCTAAATCCATCATCAACAATAGCAGCTCGGTAACCTAGCATGTTTATTTCTTCAGCTATATGGTCTGCACCGATTACCAGTGAATCATATACCACTTCCGCTTTTGATGACATCAGAGCTACGACTACAGAATGAACACCTAAAACTTTTCAAATATATGTGATTACTTAAAATCGAATGTAAGAAAACTTTAAAATTTTCGTTTTTTTGCAAAAAATTTGAAAGGAAAAGTCATTATACCAAAGAACTGCATTTGTAATGGGTCATATTACTGAGAAGAAATTGTGACTAAGATTTTTTCATTTCCAGCTAATTCTTTAGCATCAGTACTGACAAAACCTTTCAATTTTCCAATATTGCGTTCTATGTATGCGACACATGAAGCACATGTCATTCCCTCCACCGAAAAAGATCGTCTCTCGATGGAATCATCATTTACAGTTGTGAATTTTGCTGTTTTTTCCCCAAGAATCACAGTTGATTCAGTATTTTTACACATTTCATTACTTAGTTGAACTGAAGGAGATACATCGGTTGACTTTTCCTCGGAATAAACTGAAAAACAATGCTATTTAAGAAGACATAACTACCTTAAAGAACATGCCATGTTCTTCAATGAAGAATACTGGAAATTCACTTCTAAATAACTCCATTAAGAATTAATAAGACTAGCATTCCAAAAAATAAATCTATTCTATCTTAACAGTGTTTCAGAATCTTCTTATTCGCTGTGTACATTTGATGCATGAAAATCTTGAAATGATAAGAAGCTGATAAAAATCAATACCGCTTCGTTGGATTTTTGGTGTTACTTTCGAAGTCTTCAGTGTAATTAAACTTCCCGCTTGCTAGTAATACCAAAAAAGTAGTTTAATAAATTAATAAGCAATATCATCTTGAGTTCGCAAAATTTTTGGTGATTGATCTAATAGATTTCTCTGCTGAAAATTTAGAAAATGAACAAAACAAGAAAACCCTGAGTATGTAACAGCTGCACTTCAAAACCCATGTCGGTGACCAGTTCAACGATCATCTGAGCATCCCATTTGGAAATATCGTGCACAATTCGCCCTTAAAATTAAAAAAATACTGAATGACTACCAATGAATGAAGTTATAGAAATTAAAAAACTGAATTACTACCAATTAATGAAGTTAAAAACGAAGCACAGACAGTAAATGTTTCTTGCAATAGTCTCTCCTCAATATTGTTCAAACTTGAATCGTACAATTTTCATATTTCAAACATTCATCCAGATTTTACAACAAAACGGCGACTAAATTATCCTCACTCTAAGTTAGTGATAACCAAACATCCGGTAAATGACCAGCCTTCTGATTTATTAAGTGAAACAGAAATTGATTTTATGCCATCGTTCCTTCCAACTGTCTCCTCGATATTATTCACACATGAATTACATGTCATTCCTTTGATTTTAATCACTGCTTCTTGGAATTTCGAGGTCTTTGAGCTTCCATTCAAATATTCTTCTTTATCTGAACGAGTGAATTTGAACTTTTCTAGAAAAAAAACTAATAATTCGAATATAGGAAAAAGAATTTCATTATAAGATGACCAAAGAAATCAAAAAGAAAAGGTTACAAAATGGATAAAAAAAATGTATGATTAAATTTTGCAGTATTTTCATTATCCTTATTAAACTACTCGTTGAAGTTATTTATTGATGTGAAAATTAGTAAGAAATTTTGTAAGTGTTCATATTTCTTTTCTATGATGACAAGAGACGCATGATATTCTGATAAGACCAGCAGATTAAATTCCATTTATGACCTTTCAAATGGATTTCAATTTCTGCTATTCATTCCATGATTATAATTTACATCGAGCGAATAGATGAAAATGAACTGATAATTCTTTCCTTATTTGCCCTATTTACGTAAAATTTTTATTGAATAAGAATTGGAGTAATCAGTGTTAAGAAAAACAATGTCAGTGACTTCCTTTAACTTCATTTTCGTGATGCAATGGGATATGATATCGGAATTTCGATAGAAGATCAATATTTTCTTCCGACAAGTCAATAGAATTCAATAATACAGAAATTCAACTCAGAGAAGTTTGGAACACTGACAGTATCAAGAATACACGACAGAGGGCCGAAATACAAGAATGTGTCAAGTATTATCAATTCACGTCTGCCTAATCCCTCTCAATTATCTGCATTGCAGCTTTCCCCACCCATATCACTGCACTCCATTTGATTTCAACCAGATTTTCGATAGAAATTTGTGTGACTTTTTTTTTTATGACTTTTTGACTCATTATTCGATAGAACTGCTTGACAACCTTCTGTTCCAAGTGCCGTATTTTGAATACTACTCGTTGATGAGTGAGATGACATTCCCCCTAGCTCAGCTACCGTTACACCTTCATCCGCTTGTCGATCTGGGAAATTCAATGAATTCCTACCATCCGTCATCTGCAAACAAAAGGAAATGAAGTACCGGTCAGTTAAGTACGCGATACACGATTTTAAGAACTTAATAAGTTGATAAGTAGTATTGGGTACGTGAGATTACACAGTCCGATGATGAATGTCTTAAATGGGCTAATGAAATGGAGAAATGGGACACAGGAATAACTGAAACGGAATGATCATAATAGTTGTGTGTGTATGACCTTTGATGTTTTAATCACCTGGTTCAGTAGTGTCCATTAGCAAGCTGAAAAGTTGACAATTAAGTCGATGAAACATCAATCGAAATAAATGAACTATTTCGTTTTGCGTATTGACGAAAAGAAAAAAAAATCTCAAGTGTTGGGAAAAATGAATTATAAAATTAGCAATTATTTGTCGCTAAGAATGAAATAGCTTATAAAATGAAGAGAATGCAGGAGACATATTCAATTACAGCAACTACGTTTAATGTTAATAAGATCTGCCATTAATTCCTGCATTTCTAGTTTTCGTAAATTTTTCAGAGAAAAGATAGAATGAGTGTTTGGAATAGGTTGTGAGAAGAAATGTGACAGAAGCGAAAGCTGCAATTCCATCCTTTTTCTTAGCGTTTGTCCCACATGGTTGTAGGGTCTGCTACTGGGGAGCGTCGTCCATAAGCGAGAAACCCTTGCTAATGATACGCATATAACAGGTATTGCCCATGCGCGTCATCCATGGAGAACGCCTTAGCATTCATGTGACTACTAGATTTACCCGACCGACCCGTCATCGGAAAAATTAGTATCCTTTTTTCTGTTAACTAACTGAAATACATATTATTGGGATAAGTGAAAAGTTGATGAGTTACAAGTAACAGCCATCCAAGGCCATTCAAGTAATCCATAACTGCTGTGCAAATGTTTCATTGCAGAAAAAAAAGCCATAATCGTGACATAAAATTCCTTCAAAAATCTTCATTTCAGAAAAAAAAACTTCAATCAACAAATGATTATACTGTCAGATTTCCTTCCCTTCGAAATTTCAACAGACCACTGTGCCGATGATTTTCGTCCATAAAACACTCGCTGCTTCAGCCTTTTCAAAAATCAAAAACAAAAAAAAGGAATGTATCTTATACAAATAATACTTACACGCACTAAGGTGATGAAATAATGAAAGAAAACATAAAAAAGAACTTTTATACTTTCTTCTAACTATTTTCTTCTTCTTTCTGCAGACAGAGCAGACAGAGAGGGAGAGAGAGAAAAAAATGAAACGCTCTGATCAAAGGAAAATGATATTCATAACTTCCAGCAGATCGGGATCGGAATGATTTCTGGGTTTCAATGATTGCAAAATAAACAAAAAAACTGGAGCCTAAGTTGAAGAAAAAGATTCTAATTGGTTAATATGAAGATTTTTGAGAGGAAATATTTTAATTGGAACTATCGAGTTTTTAACAAATGGGGGAAGTTAAAATGACACGAGGTTTTGGAAGGGCCGTGAGAAATTTGTTATATTTAAACCGGCCGCGTATGTGTCTCGTATAATATGTAAGCGGTTGCTTTGCCTGCTGTCTTTAGTTGGTTGTTGTGGGTGAGAACAGATTTGTTCCAAGATTTCTAGATATTTTTATTATAGGTATTAGATGAGCTCTGTGCTCATCATCAGTTGATGGAAATCGGTTGGAGTATCCGGATGACGAGTGGTATTTACGATGCTAATTTGCAGCATAATTTATTGTTTGATAATGCCATTAATCAGGTATGCCTTTTTCAAATTATAGAGCAAATTATCAAATATTTCGGAATTAAGAAAGTAGAAAATGAATTTCGAATCAAAAGATCATGCTCGATCAAATGAAATTCTAGAACGAGATAAGTTGTATGTGACGTAATCACATCTTAATACACGAGATTAAATTGTTCCTGATTTATGATTGGGAGGAAGTTTTGAATCACTTTATACGATCATCGCTGGGTTGATGTCGTAAGCAGTTGTTTATGTTTTATGTTTGTTAATTGTGGTCGGATTTCTAGAAATTGCGTAGCGCAGAACATGTCTGAAATAAATGGGAATAAGCTCAATCGGTTTGTGATGGATGGAATTGATGAAAACAAATGAAATTACATATTCCTTTTTTTATACTATCAGTTGCAACGATTGCACGGGAATGTATTTTAGAGAACAATAAAATCGGAATTCCTTCTCGCATGACTATCCATGTTCCTTCGCGAAGAGCGAAAAGAATTTAAATTTGTCTAACTGTATAAGAAGATTCAGCAATTCTCATTCAAATAAATATAGATTTTTATGTGAAGTGTCATGACTCCTGTATCAGTTTATTATTGTTTCCTTTTTGGTATTCGCAGTTTCACCATACAAAGATGGCTGATTCACGAAGTACAACTGAAGAAGGCTCAACAAATGATGATGAGCATATATATGCTAATGTTCAAGAAATGGAGGAAGAAAGTCGACGGCAAGGGCAACCACCCGTACCGGGTTCTGCTGATGAAGCAATTCGCGATGTCGGAGATGGATGGTATGAATATATCACAGATACGGGAAGGTTTGTTCTTTTTTCATTGAAAATATCAAAATTTTTAAAAACAGTTGTATTTGGACTAGCTTTGAGAAATAATATTACATATCAAATTAGAACATATCCAAAAAAAGAGTTGACGTCTAGGCTGGAATTTAAAAGAAAATGGATGTGCTTTATATTCTTTATGTTTCATCTTTTTGTAGGTCTTACTTCTGCAATCATGAAACAAATGATTGCCGCTGGAAACCACCACGATTTTTAAAACCACCTTTAGAAGTTGTCGGTGTACTTTCAAGAAGCGAACAGAATATCCCACCCCATAATGGAGCAGAATCGCGAGTTGACGTTGCAGTGTCCTGTTCGGAACCTCATCCGAATATATCAGCTGTTTCTGTGAGTACTTGCTGCTTATATTCCATTTTGCTCTTCAGTTGTGAATCAAAATAGTGATTTGTGCAATGGAAGAAAATTAAAGTTGCAGTATTTATGTATTTAAGGAAGCTTCAGCCATAAGGTATTGTTCGTTTGAAAAATATATGATTCCGAATTGTTTGTGAAGCTCTGATTTCAGGAAAATAGCACATTCATTGTGCAATATGTTATGTTTTGCTTTTTCTCAGAAAATTAGTGAAATTGTTCTTGTGTATCAATGAATTTTGTATATGAGAGTAAAAAAATTATACTGCTCAGGCAAAGCCAGGTGATGGTCTCAGCGACGAAAATTCTGAATCGAGTACGGTGTGGTCAACATTAAGCGTGGGTAACAGAGTTGCAGAAAAACGAATGTCGGTGCAGACAATAGCTCAAGAACTTCAAGCAACTGGACACTTACATTTGCATAAATCAAATGAGGATATTGTTGCAAATGCAAATTCTCATTCAGGTGAATATCGTTTCAAAACTCATAAGCAATCTCATCTTGACAGGACTAAAATAAACAATTTGCATTTTTCTTCCATATTTTTTATGCATTCTTCTGTTGTTCTCAGTCTTTGTTATTTTCTTTTTTGAGGCGAAAGTTCATTCTCATTTTTGCAGTTTCCAAAGCTGTCGGCAATGAACCTTGTTCTAGTAATCATCCTAATCGCTTGCCTTCCAGAAATATTTCGCATAAGTCGATCAAATGTGGAACATTAGAAAAAGTAAGCTTGGACAAGCGCATTTGATCTTTTGATAATTAACGTCTTTCGGCACCTTTAATTAGCAAATAAATTAATTAGTAAGTTGAGAAATAGTTATTCTCCCACTTACGGAGACCAGTGATTTTATTTCAGTATCGATCGCAGAGTTAGGAGAGTACTGATTATGTAAGACTTAAAGCACATTTTAACATTCCCAAAAGCTTCAGATATCTGTGTGGTAAAAGTGACGTGTTCAAGTCACCTACATCCATATAGATGGATGGATTAAGTGGAACTTTTTGAACTAGTTATTTTCGAGTGAGATCTTTATCATAGGGGCACCTTTATCAAAAGTTCCATTCAATCCTTTTATCGATAACCTCGTGATCCGGTGAAATGAAACTAGTTAATTTTGCAATTTCCCTATCCTGATTGTTGATTACTTCTGCTGATATGTATCTCTAATTCATCATCTTGTTTTCTAAATACACATTCTGTTGTCTGAAAAGTGAATTTTTAGTGTAAGGTGGCAGATGCAGGAATACGGCTAAAAAAGAAAGAATGGACATCCTGTTATCTTTTTTTTTCTTCTTCTTATATTATATTTTACAAGGATGAACGAAGTGCTGAGGTAAGCGTTGCTGTTAAGCAAATATAAAAACTTTATGCGTCATTTTGTTGCGTAATGTGAATTGGTCCGTAGAACTGATCTTGCAGAAGTCAGGTCGTCATTATGAGGCACCTTTGGGCATGTGCGACCTGCGAGGTGCAGTCGTAAAATGGGTGAATGAAAAAGATAAACGTAGGAAGCACATTATTCAGGTATTTATATTTTTTTTTCAGAATTACTTTTTTTTAATATTCAGGGCATTTAACAAATTGCTCTGAGTATGATTCTCACCATTCTTTTTCATCATCATTCTTTTCCAGCGTCAAAATAACTCATCTTAGTGATGTATAGTCACCGTTAAGTTGATTGAATTTCTGAGTTGTTGCAAATCAAGTAACTGTAATATTGCAGCTGGAACTAATAGATGGTACTATTTATTACTTTAGCACATCAAATACTCAGGATGTGAATGGTTGGTTCCATGCAATGCGTCTGGTCGTATCAAAATTGGTGCGTTTTCTTTCTACTAAAATGGCTTGTTTTTCTCTCTTACAGATATATGTCATTCAACAGCATAGTGTTATTTTATTAATGATCTATGCGGAATATAAATGAATTATGTTTTTCTTTTGATTATTTTGTCGATTCCTCAGCTTGAGTTTTTGTAATTATTTTTTTAAATGTAAAATCGAAAAAGTCATCATTTATTTCCATTCACGGTTCTCGAATACTAATTTTTTAGCCGCATCCTGATGCTTATCCGACACCGATGTTAGAAAGAGGCTTCACTACCGCTGGTTTAATACGAAATCCTAGCAATCTGTCATGTTCCTCAAGATCACTTAGTATTGGCCAAGCACGTCGTTCTTTTAAGAAATCGAAAGTAACAGGAAAGAGTTAGATTTTCTAGCATATTAATGATCAAAATTCCTTTAAGAAATCTTGCAAAAGCTCTTCATTGATCTTACACTATTTTTAGGTACTGAGGTTTTTGTAACGGGAGACGAAAAAAAGCGTACTGATATTGAAGAGTTAAGACTGACGCGTGAGTCCATCATTGAGAAATTGAAGCGGTTTTTCCGGTCGAGGCCTTCCATCGAAAGTTTGAAAGAGAAAGGCATTTACAAACGTAAGTTTTCTAGTTTATTTCTATTTTTCTTAATTATGATTTGCATTTGAGCTTCAAGTTAAAATGTAGGTCTTTATCATGGTAACCAAAGCGTATCTTATGCTCAGCAAACCAAATTACCAACCACCTAGGATGGAAAAAGAGTATCTATATAAAACTTTAATGATAGTGTTTGTATGTAACAAACTAGAATTCTTATTATCTGTGCTATTGAGATGTAGCTAAACCTTAACCCAGGTGCAAATGAGAAAATAGTGGTAAACATTGGAATTCTAAAGCGTTTTGATTGGTATTTTATAGCGGAACCCGTTTTCGGAAGCACTTTGGCGGCAATTTGCCACCATGAACAGACAGCAGTTCCTCGTTTTATCCAGTTGATTACGGAAGTAGTCGAATCGAAAGGTCTAGACACAGACGGTCTTTATCGAGTAAGTGGAAATCTTTCATCGATTCAAAGGATTCGATGCCAAGTTGATCAAGGTATTTTTCATCTTCAAATAAAAAAAATTTGACATCTCTACATCCAGCAAACTATGCATGTATAATGGCACTTTCATTTTCCTCCTTGAAAAATTAACGCTATTTTCGATTTCAATTCATGTAAGAATAAGATTGCGGTTGATTTAGGTCACCTTTTTGCCTCACATGGAAATGTACATTGCGTCAAACTACTTCATGATTCCCACTTTTGCATATCTTAACACATACTTCATCAAGCTGAGAATTTTCAGAAAAGTATGCTGCTTTGTTGGCAGAAGATGATGTCCATGTTTTAACAGGAGCTTTGAAACTGTTTTTTCGCGAATTGTCCGAACCGATTTTCCCCTCCAGTTTGGCAAAAGATTTCATTTGCGCCAACAGTAAGTGGTTTCTTACATTTACATATTGCTGTTTTTTACCATCATATTTTATTAATTTCATAATTTGCTTAAATATAAAATTCAGGGTTACCTAAAGGAGAAGCAAAGTTAAAAGCATTCGACGATTTATTAAATAAACTACCTTCGGTCAATCGAGAAACTCTCAAAGTTCTATTTGGACATCTAATACGGTTTGTTGAGAGTTTTATTTTTTTTCTTTTATCAGCAAAATATAAATATAAAGCTTCAACTGCAAAATCATGAATTGCAAATTGCTGATTATATTGTCAGAGTTTAGTACTTTCAGTTTTCAACTTTTGGATAACGCAAAAGTTTAATCGTCAGTTGAAAGCGATGAAAATTTTCGAAGTTATGGCTCCATTAGTAACTTAGATTAAAGCTGAAGTTCAACGGTTTAAAAATTTTTCTTTATTTTCAGAGTTTCAAATCATGCGGATAAGAACCGGATGGAAATTCACAATTTAGCAATCATGTTTGGTCCATCTCTGTTCAGCAGTGGTACCAACGAGATCATTACTGATAGCAAAAAGGGAAGTAATTTGAAAAAAGGCAAAACTAATAATAAGAAGTTGAAGGAAAAGCCAACCGGAGTACAAAGTAATTCACATCTTGCTTATAATATGATTATGCAGGGGCAAACGGTAGAATATCTTTTAAAGGAGTTTAAGCGATTTCCATCAATGCAGTTGCAGCAGTCATCTTTATCTATTAGGTAATCTTGATCTGTAATGTGCCTTGATTCCCTTTCATTGATTTCAAGCATTGTGCAGAAGTCCATTTCCAAGAAAGTGCGAACAATTACTTATTTAGTCAGCTGATTTTAGATTTTTTACATTTCCTTATTCGAAAATCTGAAATAAGTTCAACTGTTTGCAATTTTCACCAAGATATAAATGATTTTTGTTTAAAATGGCGAAGAAAATAGCAAAATAAATTTGAGGTAAAAAATGATTTTCGCATAGCCTAACTTGTAAACATGATGAGCTTTTCATGTTATTGCCTTTCACAATCATTTCACCTCTCATTTTCTTTTAATGATTTATTTTTATTTTTTTGAAATATCGCATTTATCTAGGATTTTCCTGTGCAGGTTTCTTCTGTCGTGAGTTATAATCTTTCTCGTTTTATTTGTACATAGTCATTCTAATACTTATATTTTTGAAGGTACATGATCGTTATTTTGTTACTCGTTATTTAGCCATTACAAAACTTTATCAGTCGTGGGAATTATTGATTTTTTTAAATTTATTTTGAATACTTGTTTTCTCTTCATTCCAAATTTTTTTTTTTACATTCTGCTATCAAAAATTCGATACAATGTTTTAAATTATGTCCTTTGGGTTATATATAACTTGATTTCCTTAAGATTTCACATAAAGTGATTCAAGAAAAATTAGTGAAAAACATTGTTTGACTTTGCTAGAAATAGAAATTTAGAATGTCGATTGATCCGTAGTTCAAACATATTTAATCCCATCACAATCTGATCTTGAATTGGAGAACTGCCTCATTCCATGTTCACTTTTCCAACACAATTCGCAGTAGGTCAGCACAATACGTCTTTCGATTTCTGAATCCGTATTTTCCTGACGATAGTGCTAGATTCAATTTTCTTTCTAAAACAGGACTAGTTATTTACCTACATCTCTTCCTCTTGTTGGAGATGGTTGTGATAGCAAAAAGAAAAAGAATGATTGAACGACTGATCTGGCATACTTGTTTTACTTTTGCTTCAATTTCAAACTCAGTTTATGTTCATAGAAAAACTTGTTGTAGTGTATTTGAACTGTGACACAATGAAAATGTTTCCTTTTTTTATAAATTATTTAATTTATCTAAGCGATATATTACATTTCGAGTTATTTTTGCCTTGTTGATCTTTTAGGTTATCTTTTACACTTATTTTCCTGGCAACAAGTTCTTTTTTGTGTTGTTTAATTATTTGTCAGGTTTGCATAGGGAAAAATTTTTCTAGTAAAAGTTTTTTTATATACCATTTCAGTACAGCTGGTAAAGTAGTTTCAACGATCACGTTACTACTCATTTTGCAATGAATGCTGGAATGATCGGGACGCTTAGGAAGTAGGGTACTTATCTGAAGCCTTGAAAAACTTCTCAGATTGTTGAACGATCGAGTGAAAATACAGTAGATTGATGAGTGTCAAAAGAGAGTTGAAATACTGGTATTAGAATACATTATATTTCACGCATCACTAAATGGATATGAGAATTTTCATTAAACAACTTGATGGTACCATTCATTTCATATTTTCTTTTTGCTCAAGGCACTTCAACTTGTTAAGGAATAAGGGTTATTGAGACTTGATCATTTCTGCAGGTGTAAGCCTATCTTTTGATCCCAGACTACCTTTTTTCTATTAGGTTTTGCATTATTTTACAAATAAGATAAAGAATGATCGTCGAAAAAACTTGGAGAAAATGAAATGCAAATTTTCAAAGTTGATTTCATGCGTTTGGTGGATGATATGCCAACTGCTAATTGGCCGTCATTGAAGGATGAAAAAGAAACACTTAGAATGCTTTCTATCACAGATTGAAACATTTCAAAATTGCAAAGTGCATCTGGAGCAGTACGCAACGAGTGTTGAACTTGCAGGTAAGCATTATCCTTAATATATTAGCTTGTTATGAAATAAATGAATGGTCAATGGAAAATGAATTGATAAGGTAGGTATTCCTAGGTTCTTCATTATTTGATCCTTCATTTATAGGGTTCTTCGCGCAATTCTGACATTCTCATTTTGTATTTAATAATTTTCAGTTGTAGTCTTCTTTGCGTATCCATGCTAATTAATTAAAAGCCAATTTGTATCATTTGATGCGAGACGAGATTTGTGTCACCGTATCACATGAATTACATTTCAGTTCATTTTTTTTGTTTTTCCGTAAACTTTTCATGGCAATACTTCTCACAGTACTTCATCTGTACATCCTACTGCAGTCATATTAAGGTTGCAAATATCGTTATCAGTGATACCACCTGTTTGACATCATCGATGACCCAACCAACCACTGGCTGGTTCAAAGCACTTCACTGCACCACCAATGTCTCCGAGTCTTTTAGATGTTTTCTGACGTTCAGCTCATGCAGACCATGCTGCGCCAAATGAATGACGTGGTTCTGTACCCCCAAAAACTTGATTTCTGGTGTGCAACAGCTCAGCCATGATCTTTACTTTTATAAAGAAAAGTCTTTGTAAAATGTTTCTATATAGTCTCTTAATTTCGGCCCGGCTAATTGGAATTTGTGAGTTTTAGAGATAGATCGAATTTACAAGATTGATGGAAACCTTTTTTCAGAAGCAATATTGAGTGCAGTTGCAGAGGAGAATTGTATTAATGGTTGCACTGTGGCAGATTTAGGTTGCGGTCCTGGCATACTGCTTCTGGGAGCGGCTAAACTTGGTGCGAGGTGTGTTTGAAAAAAACAGTACATAATATATGGTTTTATTAGAAAAATTTAATATTGAAAAATGAAAGATATGGTGAAAGAATACAATTGAGGTATTTCCAGTTACGGGTTAGGTGTCGAAATTGATGAAGAAGCAATCGGAATTTGTCAGAGGAATATTAAATATTGTAATTTGAGCAATAATGTTGATGTAACTTGCTTGGACGTTACGAAAAATATCAGTGCCTTAAAGCCTGTTTTTGATACTGTTATCATGAATCCACCATTTGGTACCAAAAATAATGCAGGTAATTTTTGCTAACAATTTAAATAAATACCGTTTGACTGAACACAGTCGAATACCATTTTCAGACAAAAAGCTTGCTGTATAAACTGGCGTAATGTAATGGTTGCTTAGTTGTAGGTAACCGCAGTAATATCACAATGCCTTCATTTCTTTATTATGTGACTTGTGAAAATATCCATTAATTGATGAGACTACGTTGTTAATGATATGAGACTTCAACATTTCCTCTACATATTTTGTCAGAAACGCTCTGCAAGAGTTAGAAAGTATTCTACTCTTCCTATTGTAATATAAAAAATAAGTCCCCGAGAGTTCAAGATGGAGTTCTTTACCTTACTTTTAGTGGAAAACAATATCACTGAACGGTGATACCGAGGTGGAAGAAATCAGAAAATTTATAATTTCAGGTACAGACTTGCTATTTGTCAGAGCTGGTTTATCGATTCTAAAGGGAAGTGGAAAGCTTTTCTCGTTGCACAAAAGTAGTACAAGACAGTATATTGCTAAATTTATCGTCCACAAACTACCCGAGGTGAATGCTGAATGCATCGCTCAGTTACGTTGGGATTTACCTGCAACATACGCATATCACAGGCAGCGTTCGGTAGACATAGAAGTTGATTTGTGGCAGTTCTCTGTTGATTCATGAAATATTGGTATTTTACCTCATTTGTGTTGGAATGGGAGCAGAACAAGAAATGCCTTTTTTTATTTCTGTGGAATTTCTACTTTGTCCATAAGCTTTTTTTTTATTAAATAAAATACATATTCACAGTGAATATCTAAACAAGATTTTACACTTTTTATTTAAAATAAAAAAGAAAGAGAACAAATTCAACTTTTTTCCAGTATTTGGAAGTAAATGCAAAGTACGAGATAATAGTAAAATCATGATTTTCAAACTTTGTTGAAATATTCTCTCACAACTATTCTTACTCTATTCTCAGTTACTATGATGGTTGGATAGATATCATTGCTTAATTGCTGTCGCCCATTAGTTTTAAAACATTTTTTAATTTTATCTTCCATCTATAATTTCGTAATATCTGACTGATAGCGAAAACATTCATTTGCAACAACCAGTTCAGCAACAAAAAAAAAAACAATTATGACGAGTCTTGCGTACTTTCATAAGTTGTAGCTGTTGTGGTTGAGTTGAGCGATGATACAGTTCGTAATGAATTGATTTCCGCTTCGCTTTGATGTTCATCAATCCCGACAAATTCTTCCGCTGATTGAAATCGTTTTGGCATTAATACTATGTTCATTTTCATTTTCAATCCTTCGTCCTCCTCAAGATTTAATGACTGATCCATTTGCACTTCGCCTACATCCAACTGTCTTAGTTTATTTCCAAATTTCGTAAAATTTAAATTGCTTATCGATGTGAATTCCGATAATTCGGGACGAAGGTATTTCCTATCCATTCCGCAAAACGATTGGATAGATTGCTGTAAGTTATCCATAGCTCGTTCCTTGTCAAGAGATATCCGCGGTGAGGATGATTCCAAATCGATACAACATCTGAATTTTCCGGGTACTGTTCCAGGTTGAGACGAAATTTGTGGTGTTTTCCCAAATTGACTGGATTTATCAACGCTTATGTCCTGTGAAAACCTTGACATTCTCCTTGGCTGACACCTCGGCAAAACGTTAATGTTTGATGATCCCGTGAAGATCCTACCAAAACTTGAGTAAGTTCCTCTACTCTTCGTACTCTCTGATCCCGACTGCGATGATTTCTTGAAATTATTGATTGACAGTGACTCTTTCGAAGTGCGAGAAGTGAATTGTCGACTGTAAGGAAAGTTTGAATTGGAATAATTTCGAATTTAATTTACTTTATCAGCGCTATTAATTAGCCATTGCTTTTCGAACCAAAGAATTTTTTATTATGATAAGTTAGCTTAAAAAAGATTGTGAATTTTAAACCATTTCCTTAATGTTTGATTCCTTGAAATGTTTCGCATGAAAACATCAAAATATTGTGAAAGTTACCTTTTACTAAGCTAATTTCAATTTATTATTTTTTTTTTTTTGATGTTTCCGATGGTTCTGAATTGCTGAGTTAATAACTCCGTAATACTCAGGTGAGCATCGTACCTGTAGGATGATGTTGGGATGTTGTTCAGGCAAGGCGGTATTTCAAAGTCAGATGAATGGATGGAATTTACATGCAGATAACTGCTGAAAAGAGTGTCACAAACAGAATGTTGAATGTTGAAATTTTTCGTCGGAAGAAAACGAAATTAAATGGAATTTCAAATCATGGATTACTTTAGTAATAAGCATGAAGCAATCTACGGATCATACGAAATATTTTTTAACAAAACTTTTTTCTTGCATAAAAGTTCAGAAATACCAACAGCAGAAGCAAATTGTCTAAATGTTATTTCAGATTCCATCGAGAACGAATTTCGTTTATCAAGTTGGAAATAAAATTTTAATTTAAACAGTTTTCAAAAAAAAACCTACAAAAATATTTAAAAAAAAGGTTATCCGCGTCGGTCATACGTCAAACTCTTTATACTGAAGTGACTTACCTTTGCTCAGCATTTTCATTCGAATAAATATGCGTGATTGATGTAAATGGTGGTGTAAATGATGATTTACTATTAACTGATGGCATTTGTGGCATAGAATCCAATTTACGTTTTGGCGACGTCACTGAAACTGAATTCAATTGACGGATTGTTGACGTTCGTGCGACAGATTTTGATTGATGGATTGAAGGTGCACGTGAAATGGAGATTGACTGGAACTGGTTTTCTGGAAAAGTTGAATTTCGTTGAGTGCTATCAAAACTATCGGTTGAATCCCTATCATTCGGGGTTTTATCATTCTTGATCCAAGAATTCTCGTCGTCTGGTTTCGTATCACTCTTGATCAAAGGATTTTCGCCCTCCGGTATTGTATCATTCCTGACCCAAGGATAAGTTAGGCGTCTTGATTGCGAAACTGCCAATTTGCCATCAAGTTGCCGCACAATATTGTAGCTTCAATAATTTTAATCATATCAATAATTAGAAGACTTTAATTTCTCAACTACTCATTTACTACTTAGCCAATTTACGTTCCAATTGATTTGCTACATTTCAAATTTTCACTTTGCAATCAAATTTCTACATTCATTAATAAACTAATAGATAGGTTTTTTGGGAAAAATGAATGAAAAAAAGATTTTGCTCAGACCAATGATTTTGATCTTCAAATTTTGGCTAAGAATTTTTTTACATTTAATATTTCACCTGCAAAAACAGAATGAGCAAAGAGTAAAACTAAACAACCATACTCCGCTATGTTTCTCCTTGTCATTTTAATTTCGGACGATGATGTATCACTTCTCATTGAATTCCTACTATTTGACGATGATACTTTTGATAACGACAATTCCTCATCATCATTATTATCGCCATCATCATCATAATCACCGTCGCTATTGGTTGACACATCCACGTCAACCATTGTCACATCCTTTCGGTCATTCTGCAAGTGACAAATGAACTTTCGCATAAACTGCAAATAAAGTCATTCAGATTTCAAAATTATCCATGACTGTGTAATATTTTTCTAAATAGAACATTCACATTGTATAAATTATAAATTCTTCCCGATCTGAAATTTTATGTGTGTGGTACAAAGCGTTAGGAAAAAGTTTTTTGCTTACATGAATAGCAATAACGTTTTAAGCATTTTTTTAATTTATTGGAAAGACTGGAAAGCTTTTCTTTGAACTGTTTTTATGATGCTTTTATAAATTTCGAATTCTCTGAAAATTATTTTCCATAAATAAATATCCCACATTTCACTGAAAGAGCAAATGCATTGAATTCTATCGTAGAATATTTTCTAAAAATTTTGTAGCGTTCATTTCTGACGTGAATATGCGTATAGAGAAAGCGACGAACCTTAAGTGAACGACCACGCTGTTTGAAGTTTCTCTCTTGATTAATAAGATTACCGCGAGGTGCATGAATATTGCAGGTGGAAATAGCTGAATAACGGTCATCATTGCCAGTGAATTCAGTTTCCGCACATTCTCGAATTTCTTCCATGCTATCTTTTTGGGAGGTTTCCCGCTTCTTCCCGGTATAACTTATGTATGTCAATGATATGGGCATCTCGAAATCAGCCACCGAACGACCGGCAGGGTGTCGAGAGATCCTGAAATGACTATTTTTGTTTGAAGTTATCCATTCGCATTAATCGTGATTTTGTTTATTACTGAACGCCGGATGTGCTTGTTAGTACTATCTTTACGGATATCCAACTAAACAATTTAAAAACTGAAATGCTCTGAATTAATTAGTTTTTTAAAATATTCCTATTTCTTGATTTTTGCGTTTTCATTCAAAATATTTCCTTGAAGACTAAATACTGCTATAGATGTGCAACGTGGTACTGTATCGCTGATAGCCTTTGAACTCAAATCTCTTGGAATATCGTTGTTGCAGAGGAGTTTTTATGATCAATGACAACCCACGTCAGCTAATTTGATTGCTTTTTTCCAGGAATTAAAAACTTTTCAACTTAAATTCCAAGTGAAATAATTGGCACATTGACAAAGTTCAAAAAATATTTCCGAATTATACATTCCATAATGAAAATCTCCAAGAAGCATTTGCTGAACAAGAAATGTTTAAATTTTTACAGCATCAATCGTGAGAGCCAATCAAAAGTATGAGTTAAATGATACCTCTTATCAAGCTTCTTCTTCTGATTCTTAGCAATGTCATCTTTGAGACCACCGTAAGGCGTGAGACCAGTTGCAGAGCTTAGATCTTCTGCCGCACGCTGACTGCTGGTAGATGGAATGGATGAGGAACTGTCCTCATCGCTGCTTTCATTTTTCCAGCAATTACTATTGGTAGTTTGTTTTGCAAGCTTTGATTCTTCCAACGGCTGATTAATCTAAAATATATGGAATGAAATTTTTTCGAAATGTTTTTGTAGTAAATTTCATTTTAAACTTTTTTTTTCAAAAAAATATCGAATATTTTCTGAAAACAATTTTTTAATAAAGCTATTATGTGTTAAAGTCAATTTAATTCTTTGGAAGGAACAAGAAAAGCACAGTGTCAAAGGGATCAATGAACCTTGAAGGAATCCTTCTTAGATTCTTTCCTTCCATTCATTTTTCTGAAAATCATTGAAACACATTTTACAGTGGTACTCTAACGTCTTCTCTACAACATTTCACCAGCTGTATTCATCAAGGTAAATGCTACTCATCAAGCAACGCTTCTTATTCACTAAAATTGACTACATCCGGTAAAAAGTTAGTTCCAAATTCAAACAAACGATGGGATTAAATTCCGTTTTCGAGCAATAAATACAGTAATGAGCATGATGAAGAGGGAAGCGATCATCAAACTTGCTAACATTAAAATCCACGTCGATGAGTTAACGGAATTATTTGGCACTGCAAAATATTCAGTCATCCGTTTCCTATTACTTACAAAATTGCAGTATCTGAACCGGATGAACCGGAAACTGCCAAGGTCATATGAGGTCGGACAGTTTACCCCAATCTCTTTGCAATCGAACGGACGACAGATCTCCTGGTGGGTTAGGTCTATCCCATTGTTGAAAAATTTTCGTTTCACTGATCCGTTTATTTAAATTGCCTCGTTTTTGGAGTAACAAAAATGACGAACGAACCCATAAGATTAGTTTGGTTCGATACTGTTCGCAGTAGCGTACTGAAGGACTGAAATAGCGAAAGTAACGAAATGACACGAAAAAATTATTTATAGAAATTTCTGGTTCACAAACTAATCAATCCACGAACTACAGGATGTCTCTGTCAAATGAGTCCCCAAGAATGGAAGAGATTTGAGGAATGGCACTGCATTGACATATCAAAGGTTTTGTTATCGACTGTTTCGAAGTTAGCAGGATTCATAAATCTTCCTGTCCACCATTAAAAAGAAAACGAAAGCGATCATTGAAAAGCCTCTTTGACTGAATGATTGAATAACTGAATTCCATCCATTTTAAGTTTTAATTGGAATTGATAAACAACAACTGAGCAATTGTCGAGTGGGAACTTCTCACCTTGTCATCATTGACACTGTCTTTCCGATTTCGTTCTGACTTAAAGCTATTCGATTTTTCATTCCGTTTCCTTCCTTCACGTTCAAATGATCCTTTCTGGTTCCGTGCTTCTCTCTGTATTTCCTTCAATGTCTGACGCTCAGCTGCAATTATTTGTTTAGCTCCGAATATGATACATTCTATTCCAGTGCTTCTGGTAACGGTGGCAAAAGTTGGCAAAAAAAAAATATATATAAGTACTGTGTATATGCTATCAAAGAGCACACAATTTAACAAACAAATTTTAAAATCCGTCTACTAAATTTCAACATTTTAATGTCTGGAAAGTGAAGCAAATTCAGATAAAATTTGGAAGAATTTTTTCAAAATGCTTCTTTAATACTGTGATCTTTCCAATTTCAAGTTTTTGCCTTGTTCCTCTCTTTTTTTCTTGTTCATTAAAATTTCATTTTCTTTCCAACCTTTTTGATATAAATTAAATCTTTGATCTTAAAAGAAGAAGTGTCTCTGTGAACTTTCCAACAGAATCGTTTCAGATGTGACTTTATATCGAATCATGGGGAAAGCATAGTATGCAAGAAGAGCCATCCTGTTCGGTGATGGCGGTAAGATAAAATTAAATTTAACTGAACTAGTTCACCATTACCGTTGTAGGTACAGTGGCCAAAATATTTACCTTTACGGTAGAAGTCTTCCCCAGTAGTGAGACCTGAATTTTGAATATTTTTTTGTCGAATCACATATCTTTGTCCATGCACTGGCTTGTCCGTTTCATCTTTCATGATCAGATCAGCTTCATTTCCAGGATGATCGGCAAGGAATGGATCACTCTCACCTCTGTCCCTCTGGGCTAACTCCTTCCTCTGATCCGTCTTGATCTTCTCCTTCCGCCTCCCACCCATTCCATTTCTCCCATTCTTCTCTTGATCGATCACGCCCTGATCATCATCACTATCATATCCATCGGTTTCGTCGATCGGTTCAGCCATTCTGCTACTGCTCCTCAGCTGATTCAGCTGATTGTTAGAAGCATGTTTGACATGAACTACAGTTTCCATGCTTCTTTCATCATCCAAATTATCCGTTAGCCTGCATTTCAATTTACTACTAATGAATACTCTATTGATTGATTAACCTGTTGATTTAAACCACTTGTCGTTCTCACTTCAACCAGAATAATTCTGCTAAGCAACCTTAATCTTTCTTTTTCATCTTTCCATTTTCAGCATTGCCCATCGCTAAATTATTTTGATGATAAACATTTCGATTTTCTACTTTTTTCCAAAATACTGAAATACTTTTTAATGGAAATTTTTGATTCGATCATTTCATTCATCCAATGCCACTTGTTCTTCCGATCAATCAAATATATCACTCCGGTAAACGCATCATTCACTACTTTATTTCCTGTACATTGTCATCCGGAAAATCAGTTTTACTTCTTCCTTCATTTCAGGATGATTCATTTCATTCCTTTCTTCATTCAATCAATAGATATTCAAAAGGCTCTTAGCTCAAATAACAATGTAATAGTATTTTTGCTATAAACAAAAACAGAACTTTAAAAAAATTATTTAACACTAACATTAAAATATAATTTAAAATTTAATTTAATGAAATTGTAGGATTTAAAGATAAAAAATGTCCAAGTTTGAAAGCAATAGATATTATATAATAGGCATTAGGCTAAGCAATAAGCTAGGAGGTAAAGCAATAAGCCATTAAGCTTTTACTCCTAAATTCTTGATTTAATTAATCATTTAAATTTGGAAATATTGAATTTTTTATTTCTATTGTTTAAAATTTGAATGGAAGAACGAAAACTTGAAGACACCGAGTTTGACGATCACTTGGGCATTTGTCAAATATTTTTGAAAGTCACTGAGTGACATCGAACCTGCCATACTATGCTTCAGTGCCATTTGTACCGGAAATGCTTGTGCTACAAACAACGATCTCAGTGATATTTGTTGTTAACAAATATGAAAAGAAATTCAGCTAATTAAATTTTATATTTTCTGAATAGCATCCATTATAGTAACTATCGAACGGACCCGGCAAATCGGTCAAATTTTCGGATATTGGATGAATAAGCTCTTTGGCTGCAACATCAGTGAAACCGAAATCGACAAATCGAACCTTCAAATGAAAAAAAAAAATGCCATCATTGCTTATCGTATTGTATTCGATGATAAATGCTTGATTAATTAATTAACACATTTGACTTACTATCTATTCTGAAACTTGGACATGTTGAAAGATTAAAAGAGACTTAATGATGGAAAGATAACAGGAAGAGAGAGTGCTAGGTTGACAAGAAATAAAAGATTGTTGCGGAATGATCATCTGGTCAATGGAACGAATTAAATGTTGGACAAAAAAATGATTTGAAAATTCGTATAGCAAGTGACAGCATAAGTTTAATTAATTTTTTCTAGATTTCATGGATTTCAATAAATCTTTTTTTGGCAATGAAACGATCAAATTTATCAGCGTTCAAAGGAAACTCTCAACGGTACTGATAATATTAGGAAAAAATTCGTTTATTTGGGAAAAATCAAACGATTGCAATTGTTTTTTGAAAGCCAAAATAAAAAGAGACAACTGAATGAAATGAATTAGAAAAGTTCATTGAATTTCTCGGATAATGAAGAAATTAAGATCGGAGAAGAAAACAGAATCAGTTTACGGATAACTAGCTTCTCGTGGTGTCCGTGAAGAAACTTACAAGTACTAACGTTGGGTCGATACGTTCAATGACAAGTACACGATAGTAATCCTCATCGAAGCCGTATTTTACAATACCTGCCGAACCTATAAGGCAGGTGAGAACCGAATATTAAGGTAACAAATAATTTTTTTTTAAAAAGGAATTCAAATTATTGACTCCTTTTTCTTTGACAATGCTAAATTTTACTAATTAATTTCTATCTTTTTCTTCGCCATATCACAAAAAATTATTTGATTTAACTCATTTTCATTATTACATGCTAAACTATTTTTTTTTATTTTGAAATTACCAATGTGGCTATTTGCAATGAAATGAAATTTTAGAAATTATGAAAGTAAGAGATTTCAGTGTAAAATCATAGTTTCCACTACAAAGACTGTTATGATAACCTGAAATGGGATTCGATAATAAGTTGGTGGTACGGTAAACTCGCCGTAGTTGCTTCTGCACCTCTGAGAATACTCGATAAGCATCTGCTAGCTGTACATGAATCCTTGTCCAAGCTGTAGAAAACGAACAACTGACTAATGATGAGCAAGCAGTTTGTTGTAGTCGAAGTAATTAAAGCATTAGTGGAACTCTTCAAGAAATAATAAAGTAGGAAAGGAAAGTTTACAATGAGTATATGTAACAACGGCATCCACATAATCATAAGTAGCGGCCGGTATGACCAATTTTGCATATTGTCCTTGTGAAATCTCACTTCTAGCCGTACCTGGTGAGCCTGTAAATTCGCTGGCTTAGGAAAGGTAATTATTGTCTTATTAATGTGCAAGGTGTCATCTCAAAGTCATGGCTGGGGGAATTGCGGGTAATGATTGCTAGGAGTAAGTTATCAGGGAAGGTATTCTTGGAAACTGAATATACTTACGTGGATAACTCAATTCTTGGAATGTGTGGGCACATTCTCGACATGCTCTGTTACAAAAACAGGTGTGGGCGGAAATATGTGAATAGTTAACTAATTAAAATTAATGTAATGAAGAAAACACAAGAAAAATAGGAAGGTTTTTTATTTATTACCCAATTTCAATTGATAAAAGTTATTTTCATGCATCATCAATTCAGATTCTTTGATATTGGTTTGATGTAATTTCAGACAAACTGAAATTGAGTCATTCAAATTTAGCAAAATTAAATTTCTCTTTGATCTGAATTTTTTAATTTCAAACGACAAAATGAATCCATTGAGAATTTTATTACTTCAGAATTTTTTGCACTTTCTTTTTTTCTTCTTTTTTTTCCACTGATACTTTCTTTTACACCCGTTTACTTATCCTACTTTTATTGGGAAGTTGCTGTACACACATAGATAAACACACAAACTCCTCCAGTGATTCTCATTTTTATTTCCCATCCCCGCCATTCTTGAAACATTCAGTCGGACGACATGGATAAATGAAAAACCAACCAAGCTCTTTCCTTTCTTCCCTTCTTAATGACTATTAAGTTTTCGTAAGAATTTTTCAATTTAAATATTCATTTGTCATTTGTTTAATATGCACATTTTTGCCAAAACAATTTTTTTTATTTGTCCGAGCTGAAATGTTTCCGTTAATTCATCGACAACTCATGGTTTTCCAAAAATTTCCGAGCCAGGATTTCAAGATTTTAAAAATTGGACGTTGTACAGAGATAAAAAAGTGAAAACTTTTCAAATTTCATACAAATTTAAACAAAATTTTAAAACTGGTCGAGGTTCTCACATCGACCAGTTTGCCCAACAAACCAATCCATGCTGAGGAATATTTCAAAAAACTCACTTTTTGCCATAATGAAATGTTGCATTCAAATGCTTTTCAAATCCCGCAGAAGAATCATAGACAAATCAAGGAATATATATAGATTCATGAATATTGGTAAGTTTTCGGACACCTGATTTTGAGAAATAAAGTCGAAGTCTGTGACATATAAAATTTCAACTTCATGACGGGTCAATTAAAATGAGAAGAGAAATCAAGTTTATGCGTCATTAATTGGTGGGAAGCGAAATGCAGTTGACCGGATCACCGGATGGTTGAATTTTGCGGATTTCCTGAATTGGTCTCATCAGACGGATAATCTTATCATCATCCTGTCTCTGATACAACATTTCACCTTCGAAATCAACCAATTTGTATTTCCGGGCTCGAATTAACATTCCGACCAGCTGTAACAGCGATGAAGAGTGACACCAAAACGGTGGAAAAATTCGAATTCTAACATTAATTGTGTTTCCTTCTAACAACACACTTCTCCTGCTACTTTTCCTTCGCCTTTTTCCCAAAATTTTCAATGAGAATTGGAGGTCAGCCAAGAATTACTCTCTCGGAGGATTGATTCATCCTCATCATCAAAGTCATCGGCATTGTGATTAAAAGTTCAACATTGAAAATGATTTGCTTAAAATTTAAAATTTCTGTCATCCACGTCATGTGCAGATATTTCACGTGTGAAACTCACCTTATCGGAATAATGCGCATAAATGTGAAACAACGGTCCAAAGCGAATTATTCGATTCGGTGGCTCACCTTCGGCATTTTTGTCAATCACCTCACATAAAAATACCACTTCACGCATCACGTAATCACCTGAATCGATTACAAATGTAAGCTAAGTATCGAAGTGTGATAGAATTGAACTAACCTTTGATTCTCCAAGTTTTCAGCTTCCGAAGAAGATAAGCATTGTTTTCCATTAATAAATGCATACCTGCTCTAATACCACGTGCTTCCGTTTTAGATCCATGTGCTGGTCGACCATAGTCTAGCGAACTTGTGTCATACTTGGGTGCCGTATACAGCGTCGAAAATGGATTCCTACAGAAAGAACATTTTGAAAAAGAAACGATCAAACTTCAAATGATCCGTAGGAGAATCATGATATTCCAGGAAAAGTCAGTAACGCAAAAGTCGACTTTTCCTACGATACATTTCATTCTTTGAAAATTTCAGAATCTTTCGGACAAAATTACTTTTGACCGCAAAACTCCGAGCGTTTCCTTTAATTTATTTGAATTTCATTCATAAACAGAAAAAGAAATGCAGTGAATGAGAAAAATACATCAAACATTTCCAAAATTTCAACTGAGAGACGTGAAGTTCACGCACATACCTCTCAAGCTTCTTCTTAGCTTCACTACCAATACTGTTGAACATTCTGATTGTATCACGTGCGCTTCTGCTAATCACGTGCAAATTCCGTTGCCGTTCACATTCATTGCTCAACAAAGTTTTGTTACACTAACCGATTCAAAAGTGAACTTGAGTATCAGTTACTATCCAAGTTAATTAAGTAATTCAAGTTTGAAATTTGAAACTATTATTTCACGCATAAAGCTCAATCAGTTTGTTTATTCAACCAAAATTCTTTTAAAACATTCTTCAAAACTTTTCTTCAAACAGCATTAATGTGTAGCAGTATTAGAATCCGTCCAACATGCAGTGCTGAATGATCGTATACGATGCACAACAACGTCAAGCGAATCAATTCTGTAGTGGAATGTCGACGGTCATTTCCCAGCAGCTATGAGAGGCTGTCTTCCTGGTTCACTCGAAGAAAGTTTTGGTGACTAAACGTGAAAGAAGTTCAAAATGAGTGCAAGCTGTATAGGAGCATACTTCGCATTCAATTTACTGCAATCTTCCATAACCGAAGAAGTACAACTGCCACCGTCACTCTTGAAAAGCTCAATAGAGCCACGTGTACTTCCACGTTTATCAAGACATTTTAGTTCCCAGTTTCGGGCGATATTCGACCTATAAAATGAAATTTTTGCAACGAAAAAGTTAAAAAAAAAATTGCTGAAATTTGCAAATAATATTCCTCCGTATTAAACATTTATTGTCCTTGATGATTAGTGATTCAAATGGAATAAAATCAAACAAGTTTGCGCGCTATCCTGATGAGCTACAGATTGCAAAATTAACCTGTTGTCACCATTTAATTAATTTAATTTTGATTGAAATTGAAATCTTTGATTTTTTTAAATTTCTTGCTTGCCAATTCATAATTTGAAAAATTTTTTAAATTTTCATCATTCGATATCTGATGAAAAACCTAAATTAAATGTCAATAACCTAAAAATATTATTGACTTCGTTTAATAATTACGGATAATGAACTAACTGTTTGCAATTTAAATTCCCTTGTCTTAACATTTACAAAACAAATTTACAAGACTTTCAAAATTTTGAATTCTTTTCGCATTTGGAAAATAAAAAAGTGAAATTCCAAAGGATAAAGGTTACTGTAAGTCTGAACTTTACGGTCTCATCCGTTTGGAAATATTATTTGCATAAATCATTTTTGAACTGATTTTCGGTCGCTCCGAATAATTAGAAGTTGAAATATGCATGTGTAAATAACTAATCCAGCAACTCTTTTCCGAGATGACCCAGAATATTTCTCTGTACCATTACAGAAATCAACGTGAAGTAAAATTTGTCCCATTGAATTTAACAATTTGAAAAATCAATTTAACTAACTTCTTTTTCATAGAGCCGCAATCAAGAATTATGACATGCGATAAGTTTCAGCTTTGTTTACGACGATTCTGACGTCAGAGTTTCCAAAGAATCAAATGGCAGATGGAATTTACTGATAGCAATGTATTGATATTTCATATAAGATAAATTTTTTTTAAATTTAAAGTTCATTTGGAATGTACGCTTTAAAGTATGAATGAGGGACTACTGATGATGCTTGACCTACCTTTGTGAACTGTCCACGGATGTAGCAGCACTGACTTTCCGGAAAGAGTGATCAGCAGGTGTGCCACCGTCCGTTGAAAATGATCTTTGTTCCACTGACTTATGAGGTGATAGGAGGATACTGCAAAGAACATGAGCTGCAAAGAAATACCTACTCTCCTAAAATGCACATGAAATTCCTAATTACCGAAATTTTAATGGTAAAAGAAAGAAGAAGTGAAAATTCTCCATTTCATTTGAGACAGAAAATATGCATCGGTAAAGTGGACAAGTTGCACGAACACCGAGATTTATCAGCCAAGATAGTTTTTCGGAAAGAATGAAAGCGAAGATGGAATGTTTGTATTGCCAGGATTACGTCATTCAGAATGAAATTTGAAATGCATAGTCTAGTGGCGATCACTCACCACATCATTCTGAGTTACTTTTAATTACCTAAGTTACCTTTAATTACCATTTTATTTCATCGAGAAAAGGAAGGTGATGAATATTGTAAATGATAGCTCAACCGAAACTTCCTTTAATTTATATTTGGGAATTATGTGGATTATTTCTTTTTTCATGCTGTACTTCAGATTTCATCGTTTCCGAATTAATCTAAATTTATTTTATTATTCATTTAGCTGAGCACTTAGCACAATAATCATCTGATCGGAATAATCATTTAGCTTAACCTAATTTCCTCTAACTCATATTTTATTTAAGAAGTATATGAATCATTTCTTGTTGTCCTTCAGATTCCGTCATCCCCGGAATACACCGTTCAGCTGAAAATAAATTTCGTTTAATTTACATTTTGTTTGGTCTACGGATTGGATCCACAGGAAAGGGATGTCGTCCAGTTTTCTCACGTCCATTAAATTCCTGATCACAATTCATTTCATCAGTGATTTGCACATTATAATCGATTTCATGATTCATACTTTGAAAGAAGATTCAATTTAAACTGAACGATCCGGTTTGACATCCGTAAACTTCTGCAACTCATTCCACTGAACCACACTTTAGTGAATGCTACCACTCAAAGTAAGCACTTCAATGAATAGCTTTTTCCTTTTAAGAATTATCACTAAGATTTGCTGCAAATTCGGTAGCGTTATTCAAAAAAAAGAACGGAAATTTTGGTTTAAAGAAATCGGAAATGTTACCGGGAAGAGAGGTGGTATTCCGGATTTTCCATGCCGGATCGCCCAGCTTATACAAAGAGGATTTGTTGATGCAGTCAACTACTTCAGTACGGAAAGGAAAAACATAAGGATTGGTACTTGAGACTGAAGTGAACTCTTCGCAGTTTACTCCGCAAAGTTTTCATTCCAGAACATATGACGCTCAGGATGAAAGATTAATTATATCAAACAACCCCTCTCTCTCTCTCTATCTTCTTTCTCGAACCCTTTTCAGTTCAAGTGTTTTCAATTTGCAACCATGAAAAAAAGTTGTTTTTCAAAATTCGAAGAGATGAATGAAGATGACTGGATGTTGAAGTCTTCCCACACCTCAATGTCACACATAACAAAAACTTTGTCAACAAAATTAGGAATAATTAATTAAGTAACCAAACTATTTTTGCTTCCCTTTTTCGACCACTGATATGCTTAACGTGTGATAGAGAGTGAGTGATTTGAACAGAATGATTGGAAATTTAACAGCGATTTCTGCGATGATCTTATCATAATTGATGATTAGCTAATTAATGAAGACAACCACGACGTGCATTTAATTACTCCACAAACTTACCGATCATAATTTCGTTTCACTTCACTTTCGTGAAATTTACCATTCTCATCAACTGCCACTTTAGAAGCGCACGACTTCCGCACCAATCCCATCCCTTTGTTTTCACCGCCGCCACTCCAAAAGCGATCTCATTCCCAAAAGATCTCGTTCGCCTTCTTATCTCTCCAACACTTTCCACAAAAAAACATTCATGCTCACCGTATGTCTGTCTGCATGTGTTTGCAAGAAGACGGACGTTCGTCTGTCTTTGTCTGAGTGTCTGTCAACACGAATCATTTTCGACCCTGATCAGGCTTAACTGTGTGTGTATGTGTTTATGTGTCTGTTTGTGTGTGTTTGTGTGTGTGTGTTTGTGTGTGTGTGTTTGTGTGTGTGTGTTTGTGTGTGTTGCAGATGTTGAGTGACCAAATAACAGTAGTAGAAAATGTTTTTGTTATTGTTGTAGATCGAAAGAGAGGAATGGAACCTTTTTCTAGGCACTAGCAATCTTTCCCGAATCAAATTATTTTGTTGAAAAAAAAAGATGGTTGATTACAAGGGATCGGTTCAATTAGTCTATTTATTGATTCATCGATCCATCTATCTAACATAATTAAAGAAAGTAAGCAGAAGGGGTATTCCGATCGGGATTGTTGCTTGCAACAAATATCTTAATAGCCCATCAAATTCCTTTGCTCTACATTCCTATCAAATGGATTTTTATTACTAGGCTTCTACCGTGACTTACAATCATTTCTATCCTTCTCTCTCTTTTTTTCTTAAATTTTTTTCAATTCATCAATCGAGGAAAGCGATAGTATCCGATGTTATAGTATTGTTGTAGTATAACAGATCCCTCTCTCTCTCTTTCTCTCTCCCTCCCCTTTCACTTATACTTTAACATTTTTCAACTGATTCGTCCATTAATTAGTTTTTTTCGTCGTTGTGGAAAATTTTTCTCTCTACAACAATAGCAATAACTACGATGCTCTGCTGTATTTGTACTTTGTTGTTACACTGTCATTATCAGTATTTATAGAAGTGATAAATAAGGGAAATATATTGTGAATCTATCCGAGCATTTTGTAAGTTTCGATTATTGAAAGGACTGATAGGTGGGATTTGATCTTTTCGTTGATTTCTTTTATTTTTGTTATTGTTATTTTTTCCACTGATTTAGTTTAGTTTCTTTATTATTTTTTTTTTATACTGCACGGAGACAGTCTTTCAGTTTTGAGCATTTTTTTTCTGACACCTTTTAGGATGTTTATTTAACTAAATAATAAATTGCTTTAAACTTTTCCACTGATAATTTGTAATTAACGATAGAAGTATATTTAGAGCAAAGTTTGTTTATCAAAGTTTTTTTTTAGTCTTAAAAAATTTTTATAAAGAGAGTATTTTTTTTTAAAGATGAATGAAGGTGATGATTAAAGAATGAATAACATATTGTTTGAAATGATTAAGATTTGGAAAGGAAGGAAAAGAAGAAAGGGCGAAGTTGATTTAATAATGATTTCAAATTATTCTAATTCGAAGTGAATAACCTAACTTGATTATGATTATTAGCCAGAATATTTTTGCTTCATAAATTTAGTACTTATTTCGTATATTGAGAAGTATATAATATGATTAATTTGATTTAATTTCAAAATTTAATTAGAAATCAGTTTACTTTTTTTGGATTTTTGGGATTTTCAGGATATGATGGGATTCTTTAGCTGTGAAAAGAAAGTATATAATATTTTCGATCATTTTCTATGTGATTTTCGGGATATGTAGAATTTCGTTATTTTTGAAATATCCTCAAAAAAAGAATTAATTCAAATTCAATAATTAAATGTACATTACTTTTTTTCTTTACTACATTTGTTGATTATTTTTAATCATTTGAACTAAATAATGACATGCATTGAGGTATAATAGTCGTTGTATACTGTAATGAAAGTAAACAAATTAGTCGAAATTTTATTGATTTATTTCCAATGAAAAAGTAAAAGAATCCAAGTTTAATTATTTATAAAAAAAAATCATTGTATTTGCTATTTCTAAATTGGTAAAAATAATGTGAATGATTTAAGTGTAAAAAAAGCATAACTTCATTACGATCACAACAACTATTATTATTACTACTACTACTCGTTGTTTTTCTTGCCGTATTGGGAATAAATTTGAGAATTTGTCAAGTATATAGTAATTTTTTTGATAAATTATTCATACATTGTTGGAATGAAGTGAAAGTTTAATGGTGTTCCATTGGGGTTTGGCTGTAAATATTTAAGAAGAAAGAAAAGAAATTTAAGATTAGAGGAGAATTTTTGAATTTTAGTCTAGTAGTAGTAGTAGTAGTGATGATGGTGGTAATGATAATGGACATTGCTTTTGATTACAGTAGATCCGATTCATTAAAACTTGAATTCTTCGCCTCCTCCCTTTGAAAATGGATGAATTTATTATCTCATCGATTTTTTTGCAACAAAAGAATAAAACGGATGATAGGTGAAGACGGATGAAAGTATGTATGATTGGTGAATTTTGCATTTATTTGTGACAATTTGTGGTAATTACATTAACGTAGTAGATTTGCTATTGTTGGTTTTACTTGTATGCAATAATTGGAAAAAAATTTTGGGTCGTAAGAATTTTTGAAAATAAAATTTAAATGAACTTAAAATTTTCATTTTATCATGTTAGGCAAGGAATATTAACCCAGTTGTAAAACTGCCTGATATTTGTGAAAATAATTCAATGCTCTTGGGATTTTTTTCTTTTAAGTTAAGATGATTTGAGATACGGTTATATGATTGATAACATTTTCCAACGTTTCGATAAATCAAATTTCATCTTCAATTTCTGATCTTGATGACCTGATACCTGGTGGATTACTAAATTTTTTTTCTCAGTTTTGCTTCTTTTTTTTTGAATATTTGTTTGAATCAATTAGTGGTGGAAATTCCAAAAACTTCCATTCCATAAATTTTTAATTTACTTCTATATTATCACACTTTGCTTATCATTTGGTGGGATACAAACGTAATTATATATTTCACACAAGCATATGTTTGTCGTACAGCTTCGTTTACATAAGATCACATATATCCGATATGTTTGCACAACTTATTTCGTTTTTCTCTCCCATTTTTTAGAAATTAATATGAACGGTTTGTATTATTTCGAGGTTTTAAAATTTTCAAATTTCAGTAAGCTTTTTTTAAAGGGAGACTAATATAGTATTATGTTTAGGTTTTTTTTTTCATACTGTTTTGTAAAATTTTGAAAAAAAAGTTTTTAGCCTAAGAGTTACAGTAGTAAAGTCGTAGTAATGCCAGAAGATTGATATCAACCTAATGATGATATTTTAGAGTATGTTCATTGACTAGGAATGGAGATCCGTATTACTTCTCAAGACTCACTTTAAAAATTAAGGAGAAGGAGAATATTTTTACGACGTTGTGATGCCGATATGTGTAGCAATATACATGAATAAGTTTTAAAATTTAGTTCTGAATTTTTAATTTTAATCACCTCGTAGACTTCTTACAAAACTGCATATTTGAAAATAAACACTAAGAAAAACTTTCGAAAACTTCCGCACGACAACTACACTCATAGATGTCATTGTAGGCGGATTCCAGGATAGCGATTTTCAGAATAACGTAATCATTGTTGAGATAGTTTACCCTAGTTATACTTGTATCTATTCCAGTTTGTCGTAGAATCATACTTTAATCTATTCCAGTTTACGGTAAGAGTTGTACTTGTATCTATTCCAGTTTACCGTAGTTCACTCCTAGCTTGGGTGACATCTACAAAACAAAATTTTCTGTTGTTGCTGTGAAAGCTATAGGTGTGTGGAAGTTAATGTCAATTATAGTGTTAAAGGAATAAGTTGCAGAGCAAAAGTTTTTGTATGAGATAGTGGTGAGGAAGCTAGCGGAAGGGGAAAAGAGAAAAGTGACAAGAGTGGATGGCATTGCTTCCTCGAGAGTTATAGTGTCAATTGTCACTACTTCTTGCATATCATTGCACATGGATGAATGCATAAGCTATTGAATTCGATGAAGGTTATGGATGATAATGGGTAAAGAGGAACATATATAAATGTTGAAGAAAAGTTCCAAGAGGGAAAGGATGCATTTGAAGAAGATGAGGTGAAGTAAGTTTTTCAAGCTCGTCGTTTTCATCGTCATTGTCGCCGTCATTGCTTGGAATACAGTTTTTCTTCTCTCTCTCTCTCTTTTTTCTTTATGTTGCTTTTTTTCTTATTCGTTTTATCTCAATCTTTTTTCTATTATTTGCTTCTTCAGGAGAGCTCTTATTTAAAGAAGTGGTTTTTTTTACCGAATATTCCTTTCTTTTCTTCCCTCATTCATTCATTGATTTCCTATTTGCCTCTTTTATCTCCCTGTCTTTGCTGTGATGAGTGATGATGGTGGTGGAGGTGGTGGTGGTGGTTAGAAGTATGGGTAAGTAGAAGTATTCGATGGGACATGTCATCTATCCACCTTGACAGCCAGCCATTGTTAGGTTGACACGGTGACATTGTGCTACTTGCTCATTGCGGAGACAATAGGGGGGAATGGATGGATCGATGAATGGGTTAAATTTGTTAGTAAGTCGAGTAGTTCACTTCACAGTCATCCTAGGATGACAATTAATAGACAGATGTGTGCATGTTTGTGTCTGTGTCTGTGAGCGTCATATAGAGTAGTAGTAAGTAGTAACAGTAAGACCAATTTTTTGGCTTTAAAATGAATTTTTTAATTTAAAAAATGCTCAGTTTAGTTGGTTGTAAATTTAAGCTATACTTTTGAATAAAAATTCAGAATTTGACATTGATTGATTAAAAGCTTTTAGACTTAAGGTTTTAAGACGGAAAAGGTAGAAGTAAATGATGAATGAAATTAATTTTTTGATGAATTATAAAACTTTCCTCATTCATAGTAAATCTTGTAAATGTATACTGATGAATCCTAGAAGTATTGAAGAAATTATTGCAAAGAGCAAGGGTTAATATAATACATTAGTTGCATTGAAAAAAAAAAAATGCAATGAGCGGCCGCTGATCATCAGCTGTAATTACCAGCAATCAATGATTAATTGATCAGTGTGAAGAGGGGAACTCACTTAGACTTTTAAAATCGTTCCTTTTCTATTCTGTCGTCCAAATTTTGTTCTGTCCCTGATTTAGAACGGCAATACTTGAAGGACATCAACATACTCTGCCAACCACTTTTCTCTTTTTTTCCTCTTCATCACCGCTGCATCATCATCATCTGACCTATATCGTGACCTATATCATCTGTTATTATTTTATTTCGTTGTTGCCGTTTATGAGGAAAAAAGAAAAGTTGATACATTAGTAATCTTCATTGTATGATATTGTAATGTAGTATATGGTATGTCGAAAAGTAGTAGTAGTAGTAACTGTAGTGGTGCTAGTAGTTTTTGTATCATTCCATTTTATCCATCCATTCCCCTAATTTATCATTCCTTTTTTTTCAAAAACTTTCTCTTCACATTTTTACACATCTCATCATCAACTTTTGAAAATACTCATAGTCGATATCGGTCACCGTATCCGACATGAAAGTCCCTGTACAGTATGCTTTTTTTTTGATCAGTTATTGATGATTTTAGATATATATATATATATACATAAGAGAAGATAAACCCCATGTTGGTCGAATCATTAATTGATTCATTACATTTGAATCAATATTTTGTGGAATTTTTGTTGTTTAATATTTTGTTGGATATAGAAGAAGGTTTGTTTCGGAGGACGAATATTGGTGCTTTTTGGAATGTTTGTACATTTTTTATTGCTTGCTTTTGTACGTATAGCTTATATTTTAATTATTTATCGATAATCTTTGAACAGGTTTTTGCATTGAATTTAGTGCACACTGTAAAATGATGATGGTTCAAGTTTGTAGACTGTAGTAATTTCTATCCATTCGTTTTACAATATATATTGTTTGTCCTCCCTATCAATGGTTCATTTTACTCCGATAAAGTGTTGCTTAATTAATTAATGACTTAGTGAAGTGATATTGGTCATTTTTATCATAATTTCTCCTATATACTAACAATTTAGTTGATAGTTTTGATTAGTAATAAAGTATTTGTTGTGTTGTAATTCAACTTCCTTGCAATGGGAAATTTTTTTTTAATCCTTCGTTGGTTCCTATATATGTATCTATCTATGTATGTATGTATGTGTATGTGTCTGCCTCTGTGTCTGTGCATGTGTATATATATTTCCATGAGAACGGGAATGGAAAAAGAAGAGGTGATTAGTTTAAGTGCTGCTGCTCACGAGCATTAGTGATGATGATAGAGTGATGCTTTCCATCAGCGTATTGCAGTGTGGTAATGAAGTTGTATAGGACTAGCTTGAGTGGTCGTTGAAGGTTATCATAATTATATTCCTTTAATTGGTTATTTATTTGCATCTTAATTGTATCTTGTTGGCTGGTTACTGAAATGTTTCATCATCTTAGCGGCATCATCTTGACTGATTTTTGGAAGTTATCATCTTATGTGTGTAATTTGATGTTATTGAAAGTGATCTTCATTGTATCACGATGAAAAGTTGTTGAAGTTATCATCATATTAATCATCATATTAACATTTCAGTAACCAGCCAAAAAGATACAATTAAGATGCAAATAAATAACCAATTAAAGGAATATAATATTTTACACAGATAAGATGATAACTTCCAAAACTTTGACTAATTCATCCGTTGTGCAGGCAGTTTTCAACTGGTGTGATGTGGAGAAATTTCGATAATATATTCGGCGAACCTTTTTTTTTTTCTAATTTTCGACAAAGGTATGGGAGCATTGTTGTTTCATAGTGTTCATGTAACAGTAAATTGTGCACTTTTCAATATGTGTTACAGTGTCTCAAATGTGACAGCAAGTTTTTAGTAATAGATGCAGTATTGGTTGTGATTGATTTGAAATGTCCTAGAAGGTGAGGTAATATTTTGTTTGCTCCCTGTAGAGACTTTTGCTAGAGTCAATCTGCAGGAGTATTATTTTGAAGGAATTATAATGTTTGTATATGCTTGAAGTTTTGGAAAATTTACCGATCATATTATAGTTATAGATATATCTATCTTTGTCTATAGAAAGAGAGTGGAGGCACACCTCAACATACTCATGTGGTGGTTATACCATCTTTTCAACACTCCTATGTGTTATATTTGTAGTTCATCGGTTCCCCTCATTTCTCCTCTATCTTTTATTTTCTTTTCCAATTATTAAACTTTATAGCTTCGATGAAGAACCTTGTCATTCATCTGGAAATCTCCAGTAACAACAACAACAGCAATATTCAGTTAATGAAATAGTTCATTAAGCATTTCGCTATTTGTTATTGTTGTTTGTACATGATAGTTTTATTTTTTTATTACCATCACTGGTGGATTAGTCTCAAGAGAGTTGGAAAAGTAAGGTGATTTAAGGTAATGTATATTTAATATGATTTTGGGAAGCAGAAGAGGTAAAGTGGATGGTGGTGAATAAAGGCGAGAGAGAAGAGAATGGAGCATGCGCATTTTAAGTATTACTGATTATCGTGAGGAATGTTCCAGAATGAATGTCTATCCATTTGATGCAATTACAAATCGTATTTCCGGATGGGATATAAGTTGTTGCATATGAGAGAGGGTAGGGTGGAGGGAAGTATGTAGAAGGTCATGATCGTCGATACTGCGTGAGTTGGTCAAGGCTGGTATATTGCTTGATACAGAAAAGTAAGGTGATTTAAGGTAATATATATTTAATATGATTTTGGGAAGCAGAAGAGGTAAAGTGGATGGTGGTGAATAAAGGCGAGAGAGAAGAAAAGGGAGCATGCGCATTTTAAGTATTACTGATTATCGTGATGGCCATGACGATGTTGCAGGGCGCCTAGGATGGGAAGGGAATGAAATATGCATAGAGGCGGAAGAGAAGTAGTAGCGTTAAGTGCCGGGTCATGTCATTGGGTATACTAACTAACTAGTTAGCTAAAGTGAAAAAGGAAGGAACAGAGGGAGGATGAATTGGTTGTTAGATTGGTCATGATGATGATGATGATGATGCATGATGCACAAAGGGGACAGGGATTGAATTTCTCAGATGGTTGCTGTATGTATGTATGTATGTGTGTTTGTAAGAGGGAGAGAGAGAGAGAGAAAGAAAGACAGTCTTCTGCTTGCTTATTTTTGCTTGATGCCCCAAGGCAGCTCTATAGCATGGCTTAGTAAACACGCACTTTAAGCCCAATCAGCTATCGTCGTCGTTTTTGCCGTCCCTAATTTTAGAGTACATCGTTGTTAACATTTTCTCCTCTCAGACGCTGAGAAATGGTTCCTGAAAATAGCTAGTCTTTTGGCTTTTGTTCTGAAATCCAGCTTAGTGGTAAGTATTTGGCTAATGCTTATGTTGGGCCCAATAGGCTAGTACTGTTCTGTCATCAGTAACATGCGTCATTGTATGTTCCAGCTTTGCGTATTTTGTTGGAATTCTTGATTGAGTTGAAGGAAGAATGTTGGACGGATTCGGGAGTTTCTTTCGATTACAGTGGCAATGTGCCAAAAACCACTGCATCAAAAAAATGTATGCATAGTGGGGTTGGGTACGAATGAGTGAGGACTGGCGGGAAAATTTTTATTTTAGTAGCATCAATTGTTGATCGTATATCTTCCAGTTTACACTTTCAACACATTTGAGGTTTTCATTTTCTTTCTCTCTCTCTCTCTTTCTCTGTCTCAGAGAAATTAAACTTACATCGATTAACGCGTAATGGATTAATTTTTTCCAGTTTTTGAATTGATTTTTTTAATTTCTTTTGATGTTGTAAAATCGGGGACGTCGTGGACAAGACTATTATTTCATCATCATCCCATAATATTGCTTGTTTGCGTACTTTTTGAATTTAGAAGGATGATGATAATTATGATTATGATGAATGATTATGATGATGATGTGGTGGTTGTTGTGGTGGTGGTTGTGGTGGTGGTGGTTGTGGTGGTGGTGGTTGTGGTGGTGG